>PPHD01005779.1:0-14448 GCA_002909625.1 Bambusicola thoracicus | reverse complement strand
CCCCCCAAAGAAAAACAAAAAGCATGGTGATGCAGTAACTTCTGTGAGTATTTGGAGGAGTGAAGAGGAAAGTAGTTGAGGAAAGCAAAATGAGCTTAATCAGGAAGTGCCATGTGTCAGCAGTATGAGCGGGTGTAGAGCACAGCTTTCCAAGAGCATTCTCCTTGTGGCATTTTCTTCATAGACCCAAGTGATGGGAGAGGAAAGCTGAACTAAACAGTCCCTTGAGGCTAGGTAATGCTAGCGGTCTGGTTCGATAAATGGTTGTTAAAATCTCTGAAACAACTCATTTATTTTAAGTGGCATAACATGTCCTACAGCACTAGAATTTTTTAGAGCTGCTGGAGAATTTTGCAGGAGCTAAATTTCTCCTGGTATAATCTGTATAGGAGGATTAATCTGTCAGAAGTGGAAAAGCACTTAAGGTCGTGCATGAGTGGATCTCTGAGATCTGAAGCTGAAAGTGGCTATTAATGGGTTAAAAAAATCCCCAGTTTGTTGGTTCAGGGCTGATATTTTAATTCTTTTGTCTAAATTCTGAAGTGCTTAAGCAGCAAAGGATGAATCCAGTCATCATAGGCCAGGTGCCATTGTTAGTCATACAATATGTGTATCTGTAGTATTTTTATCACCTGTCATGCAGCAGGAGGAAGAGTTCAAGTCGCAATGCATGTTTCTGCACAGGCATGAACATGAGCCCCTGTGAGGCAAACAGAAAACCCATTAAAAGATTTCCAGGTGCATATGCTGTGAGGGGGAAGGAAAGGAAGGTTGGGTTTCATTAGCTCTGAAGCATGGCGTCATTAGAAACATGGGAAATAGCTTTGCACAATTGATGTGAAACACTTCTAGAGATGATAACCAAAGAATCTGGGCTGAATTTGGGGGTACAAATCTGTTATCACATGCTGTTCTGATTTTAAAAATGAGCTTGACAACTCTTTTGTCAAAGGTCTTGTACTAGTGATTTTTCTGGCAAGAGTGGAGTTACAGGGAGTTCTGACTATAGGCTTTAATACATATCAATAAGAATTGTTCAACATGTGAGCCAAGCAGAGAGAAAGGGGTCTCTGTTTCAGTGCATCATACATAACTTTTGCAGTGCCCTCAGGTTAGGCCTGGATGTCTGTGCGCTTAACTTATTCCCAGGCTCAAGATGTAGCTGCAGGGCTGATTTGTTTTTTTAGTGTCTGTCCTTCCCCTTAACCTAATGCTGTAGAAAAAAGTTGTTTACTGGGAAGAAATGAGCAGAGCAGGAAGGACTGGTGGGGGACTGTATGATCTCTTATATTAACACCCTAAAGCTTAGAGTGGTGTTAGAAAATACCTGAGGCAGGGGCTTTTTTCATTGCGCGCTCTCTCTGTGATCATATGTATACAATAAGGTTGTTTTCTTGTGGCAATATGCATGGAAAAACAGTAGTTTAACATTTGTTGAGATCTCAGAACTGCAGAATGGTTTGGGTTGTCAGGGACTTCTGGGTCCATCTGATCCAACTCTGCTGCTCAAGCAGGACCACCTCAAGCAGGTTGCCCAGGACCATGTGCTGGCGATCTTTAAAGATCTCCAAGGAGGGATACTCCACAAACTCCCTGGCAACCTCATCTGATCTGATAATATATTTTACATATTCTCTATGCCTTTGAAGTCTAAGTAGAAGTTATGGTGTGTTTTTTTTCTTCCTCACAGTTGTTGGGGGTTTTGTTGCTTTTTTTTTTTACTGAGGGAAAATATCTATGTTAAAGGTGGAGTCAAACCATGATACGAAAGCCTAGGAATCTGTTCTAACCATGTCGTAAAATTTTGTTTCTTTCGGAAAAGTAAGTTCTGTTGTAACTTTTCCAGCAGGCTCCAGTGATGCATTAAAGTCCCTTTACATAGAAGTGATTTGATATAAAATACAGCCCATGAGTATGAGAGAGAGCAGCTTGTCTTTGGAGGGTAGGTTGTTATTTCATGTTTATGGTGTAGACCTCATAAATTACTCTTAAATGCGAGCTTGCTTTAAAACCCCCTTTTGTCATCTTGAATGAACCAGTTTTTGTTTAATACAAATGTGCTGCCCGGAGAGAAGTTAATAGTGGAAAATAAACACAGGAAGATCAACATTTTAATTCAAAAAGTAACAATGAATTGCTTCTCTCTCTAGTTATTTTGCAAACTGTTTTAACAATAGATCAAAGCTGGTAATAATTTAAGTGTTAGTACACAGGTATCAAATGTGGGGAATGATTTCCTTGAACAGGTATAAATCCTAAACACATGTTACTGCTATCTTGTGTTTCCCCATCTTTAATCATTGTCTTTTAGATGTGTTTTCTCTGCAGGTTTGACTTGGCCTGAAACAGCAGTTGTTATGGCCAAAAAACACGTGCACTAAAAATAGAGGGATGTAATGCAACCTGTGTTAGTCCATATTAGGAAGCATCTGTTGAATTAAAGCAAGGATTTCAACAATGCAGAAGATGTAATGTGATTAAGTGTTTGCAAGTATTGATGTTTTTCCTGTATCAGAAATTAGATCTTTCAGCACATTACCCATGGGTCTTGTGTGGGTAAATCCTTTGGTTTCTCCATGTCCCTGGTCTTCCAAACAGGGAGTCTGTTTTTTTTTCCCCACAAGTGTGTGATTGTTTCCTTATGGCTGACAATCAGCAGCCTTTTGGAGCAGTCTACCATTCAGAAGTGTCCTCTTCCATCGCGTGTGGCAAGGGAAATTTTATTGTTGATTTGTTCTGGATGAAGCCCTCAGCAGAAGGGCAGCATGGATAACATGGAGCAGGAGGGGCTCCAGGTTCTTGTTCCTCTACTGTCAAAGTGCAAAGAAGATGTACAAATATGTGTAGTTGATTTTCTTCCTTTTCCAGAGCAGCTGCTGAAGTAGAATGTACTGCTCCTTCACTTGGTTCCTGATTTAAAAAAAAAAATAATAAAAATTAATGCTAGTTTTCACTGGAACTTGATGATATCTAAACTGGCAAATGCTAATGAGCTAGAGTGTCTTATATACACTATCCTTCTCTCAGGGTGTTTATGGCTATTCCAGTGGTCATTTTGGCTAGGAAGGCAGACAGGTGGCTCCAGGCAGACTAAGATGCATTGCTTACCTTTTAGCTGTCTTCGTTTTTTCCATATTGCCATAAATCGTAGCTCAGGCTTAGAGCCAAGAATTGAGAATTGGAACTCTCCTGGCTCCACTTCCTGCTGTTTTTTGACTTGTGACCTTCAGCAGGTTTCTTGGGATCTTACATGTGAAAACAACTATGTGTTGGGCACCTACGTGTTTGTGTAGCCAAGATGGGAACACCTTGTGGAAGGTTTTGCCTCCATTCAAAAGTACTCAGCTTCCTTTGAGGTGGTTTGTAATACTGAATCATCGGCTATAATGTGTCCCAAACTGAGTATCCAAGACTGAAAGTACTGAAAATTAAAGATTGCTTGGACTACTACCTCTAACCCAAACACCTTCTCTATTTAAAGATTAGATCTATGAAGTCTGAGCTGGCTGGGGTACTCTGAGACTTTGGCTCTGAAAGTTGCTCCTTGAACTGGCAGTTTCTTTCTATGATCTGTTCCCTGTGTAGTTTGACACGTGTGTGTATATATAAGGGATTAAAAATAACTATTACACTGTTTTTCACTTCAGTTTGACCTGCAGAGCCAACACGTTTATTGGACATCAACTGCATTCTTTACTGGCTTTTGCATATTACCAGAAACAAATTGTATGGTGTCTCAGGAGGTCGGTGCTACCTCTCTCAAGGTGTAGGTGTAATTGTGAGGCCAGGCTACAAGCAAGGAGCTCCTGGTTTGCTAAAGTCTCCCTGGACTCTTTCACCCTCAACAGAAGTGATTGAGTTCAGCTGCCATACTTCAGGATTGGGTAGGGTTGAAAGTTGTGAAAACATTCTTTACAAACCAAGCATGTTGGCTAAAGACTCACTAAAACAAAATCAGTCTGGAGGCCAGTGATGCCATTTTTCACAGCATAACTGCAGCCAAGTGTTTTGTAGTCTCTAAAGCCCTGAAAGGGGATTAAGACTGTGCTTTGATTGGTTTCAGGTCTGCTAAGTTTAAGTGATCAAAACTGAGGACTCTGAGTTCGCTCTTACTTATATCAGCCCTTGTCATTTGGATCTTAATTATATTTGTGTTACAGGATCTTCCCCCATGGCCCCAGGCAAGTTGGGACCTTTGTGTCTGTCACAAGCAAAGGAAATCAATTCTGCTTCAGAGTACAACTAGTAACAGAGCAGATCAAATATAGGAGGAGGAACGGAGCCACAGAGGCTAAGAGGGAGTGACAGAGCAGGTATTTCCATTCCCACTTTAATAGTCTTTCCATTAAACAATGCTCGATGTGCCTGCTTTGTGTAACATTAGGTTGTTTTCTCTGTCTTACAAGCAAGTCCTTGCTTCTAGTTGGATGAAAAGCCTACAAGGGCGTGCTTTTAAAAAGAGATGAGTGTATGTAGTTGAGGAGGTGGCAGTTTCTGAAGCCCTGCTGACAAGTTGATCCAGTGAGCTGGTAGAGGTTACAGTGCCTATCCTGTACTATATTGACTTTTCATGAAAGACGAAGTCCTGACACGTTGTGTTGATGACTATGTTTTACAGAAGAATAAAGTTTTAACTGATGTGTCTAAGCCACAGGCTAGCTTCAATAATGATCCTTGTAATAAAATCTCCCTGGTGTTTTGGATGGAGCACAGAGTTTATGACTTCTATCTCAAATGCTTGTTTGCTGATGTGCCAGACAAATAGTCATGAGTTTGTGATTTGCTATGGAAGTGGTCATGTAAAGAAAAATAATGTTTTGGGGAGGTGGATTAGGGAGCAAGTGGTCACTGTACTATGCAGTGTTTTCTACATGTTGATGCATGCTTTTGTCTGCCATTCTATTCAAAAAGAAATTGGGAGTGTATAATCATTTTGTGGCACTGGGCCTTAAAAATGAAGAGGACAGCTGAGGCTGTGTTACAGTTAGCTGTAATTTGAACAAGCAGCCGTTTCTGTTTCTTGAACTTCAGATATCCTGCTGACACCAATTAGCTGCTGTAAACCTGGAATCCCAACTTTTTAGTGGATACATAGTAGTCCAGTTCAGAGGGACAGTGTTGTGCTGTAATCAGGCACTGGTGAAGGAGGTTGCATGTTCCTGTGACTGGAAGTAGATTGGGATGTGCTGGCTGTGGCTGCAGCTTCACTTCTTCGTTCCCTTCTTCAGTTCTTGCTGGTGTCCACTGCGAAGTGAATGCCATAAGGAAGGTGTCAAGAAAACAACTGTGTCGAGCAAGGCCCTTGCAGCTGAAGTGTGGTTTCTTTTTTTTTTCTCTTCAGGAGATCAGTGTTTTGAAAAGAACCTCTCTATTGTTGTATGGATGAAAACTGCAGCTGCAAGGTAACCACAGAGCTTTGGATATAATGCCCACAGGAGCCAGTGGAGGGATGAGTGTCCATGAGTTTTGAGTTGACTTCCATGGTGATCTCACAGGTCTGAGCTGTCTCAAGATTGTGGTTGCTCCTTTAGCTCAGACTGTGCTAGCATGTAACCTTCAATTGGGCTGACTTCTGGAGCAAAGGTTTTGCTATGCTGGAAGACTTAGAACTCTTTTCTTTTTCACATTTGTCTTGCTTCTAACCATAAGCAGCTTGATTCCCAAGCTGGATAAATTAGGGTACTGAGGTGTACAGCTTGTGGGCATCCACTGAGGTGGTGCTGTGCTGTCAGTCTTTTAAAGAAGCTGTTCAATAAAGCATTTGAAAGTAGCACTGCTGATAGACTTAAACCTGAGGAATAGTTTGTTTGTTTGTTACTTCTAGCACATTTCTCTTCTTTATTATTTATTAAAGATATACCGTCTTCCAACCTCCCACACTGTGATCTTAATTCAAACTAAGAAACCTGCTTGTTCTAAAATTCTCTTTAGATTTTGCTTTACTCACTCTTGGCTGGGATGTAAGTGCCACTGATAATCCCCATTTCCTGTCTCACTTCCTTCTTGGTTTCCATTTTACACCTTACTTTTTTGATTTTAAATGAAATCAAGTCGTTATTTCTGAACATTTATTTTAAATTAGTGCAGTGTCTAGATCTAATAGCAACATCCAAAACATACATATACAGTATGCTGATCTTTTACCTTTAAACACAGACGAGATGACTTATGGGAGGACTCTGAAATTTTGCTTATTTGTGGTATTTGTTGAACTGCATCCAGGAGCTATAGCAAGGTAGTTAGAATTACAGAAAGGAAGATAGGGGAGAAAAACAAGTGAAGGGCTAGGAGTGAAGATTGTTTTTCAGATGAGTCTAGGAAATACTGCTGGAAGAGAGGTAGGAGGAGCGGGAAGGGACTCTGCAGTTTAAGCAGAGACATGCCAGAAACCAGGCAGGAGTTCTGGTGTGTAATTGGAAAAGGTCATTTGGGGTGGTTGCTTTGGAATTGTACATCTGTTGGGTTGCCATAAGAAGCACTTGAATGTAAGAAGCTTTCTATTGAGGCTTCAAAATAGCTCTGTTGTGCTTGTCATGAGAATAGGGGCTATATATACATTTATTTACTTTTTTGCTATACTGAGAAATATTTCAAAGACTGCTGGACTACTGAAGCTGGTGTGATCATGTTGCTCTGCAGGTGACTAGTCATGGAGAGGTAGGAGCCTGTGAGGAAAAGCCAGCTAGAACTTGTGCAGTGTTGCATGCATTTCATGCTGAGAATCCACTCGTATACCTCTCTTCTCCCATCAGCTAACAGTACTGAACTTTGTGGAATTTTTGGCCAGATAGTCTGTGTAATACACTGTCAAAGTGACAGGTAAAAGAGAATGTCACTTGGGCCTAGTCACGCACAGCATATATGTGCTGTGCTGCAGATTGGCTGTTTCAGCTGTTATTTCACATGAATTTGTCTGAGCTCTTAAGCAGGGAACACCTGACTCCTAAAATAGTGCACAGTTTGGTTATGTATGCTCCCCTCAATGTAAACTCCTCTGACAGCCTGCTGCCCATGTTTTATGGCCTCTCATGCCTTCACAATAACACTTAACATCTGCGCCAAAAAATGTGTGACATCAATTTGTTCAAATAAAGAATCCACCAAGCATTTAATCCTTGTTTTAATGGCTGATGTTTATTTTAGTTTGGGATTTTGTATACTTGTGGAGGGTTTCTCTGCCCATAGCCCATAAATCACAAAGGGCTGGAGTGAGACTTCTCTCTGTGCTGGTTTGTTTCTGAAGTGAGGCTCTAGAGATAGTCTTTTTTTATTGTTATTTTTGATACTTCCATACAGCTCACTTATCTCAGGTATGAGTTGCAGATATGTTTAATGACAGTTTTTCTGACTTTTTCTGATCTTCTGCTCTTCAAATATCTCTGATACAGAATGTGTGTATCTCTTTTTGTTCTGTTTGTGATTGTTCATTCATGAAATCAGTAGTTTTGTGTTTTGTCCATGTGCTTGGATGGAAAATTGTTTTCACGTGTGGGAGGCAGGAAGATGCAAATAGAGACCACTCAGAGTAGCTTTCTGTGAATGCAGAAAGGACAAGACTAAAGAAAAGTTACGTTATAGAGAATTTGCAAATTTGAAAGAGGAAAACAAAAAGAGGGGATTTGCATTTGAGTAGTTTGTGTTGCTTTGCTATACCTCCTAAGTAATGTATCATAAATGACTACCTGAGCTCTTGGTAGGCTCCTTTGAGTCCACTGCACTTTGCCTGTTTAAGTTCTCAGTAGGCTTGTGGTTAGAGACTGTTAGGGAGAGAATGAGGGTAAGTGTCCAGATTCTTGATGTTATGTCACTTTGGCTGTGTTTCTAGCTGAGCCTGTGGGGTGGTAGTTTTCCACACACAACTTCTAATCCCTGCCACCCAGTGGAAAGCAGCCAATCCACAATTTCAAGTAAAACTCACGAAGGGATGGAGTCCAGAGGCTTTCTGAACCAAGACTCCTCCTCAATTTGCCAGAGATCCCTTTGCTGCTGCTTTCCAGAAATCACACTTCAGAGTTTTATACAGCTGCTTTCACCAAAGAGGAGCTGAGCGGAATGGGCAAAGCCTTACCAGTTCCCTCATCTGCCTCCGGAGGAGGGACCACAGCAGGCAATTGCATGGTGAATGACCATGGTATGACCTTTTCTCCACAGAATGCAAGTTGCGATTTAGCATAATGGCTTTCTTTCACTTACCCTTAGAGGCTTCTTTTCAAAGATAAATTTTCAAAGTGGAAACCATGAGGGCTCTAAACTTGTTTTCTTCAATTAAAGCGTTTTTCATTACATATTCAAGGTCAGGCTGAGACTTATTTGAATGAAGGCCTAGATCTTTGTAAGAGCAAGATTTCTGGAGGTAAGAGACTTATACCAGTTGAAAACAGCAGGGAGTTACCAAAGCAAGACTTTGATGGAGGAATCACTGCTGTTTCCAAGAAGGTTCTGATTGGCAGCAGCAAGACCCAGAAAGTTAGTGTTCTTATTGGAATGATCTTCTGCTTCTCTGATTTCCAAACCCACCCTGCACCCCCCATTATTTAAATGATAACCTTGAAAATCCTGCAGCGAAAGATGCAATTCTGCAGAGGTAGGGAGATACGGGCCCATGAGTGGAATGGAACAAAATAAACAACAACAAAAAAAAAGCAAGCAGGGGGACTATCTCACACAAGTTGAAGTAATCTCTGTTTCATATCCAGCAAATCAAAGGTGTGCTTACCTTTCCTTTTTTCTAGTAGTTTCTATGGTGGTTTTTTTTTGTTTTGTTTTTTTTGTTTTTTTGCCTTTCTTGAACACTTTGAAATAAACAGATTCCCTGTTTTGAGGCAGCTTTGTCTGCAGTCCTTGTGAAAAGAAGCCTTGAAACTTGATAATTCTAATCTTTGATTCTAGGTCTCATTATTTATGAGCACCTCAGGATTTTTTTTCCTCTTGTTGAGAGGCTCCTGCCTGTCTTGTCTGACCCAGGGGGAATATTTCCAAATCCTTTTTCAAAAGATTGAAATCAAATTTCATAGTTGTTGTCTCAGTTTAAAATATATACCAAGTGTTGACAGCTGATGCCTTGGGCACAAAAGCACGTACAGAGCAATGCTGGAATGACTGCGAGACAACTGAGAACAGGGATGGAATGGGTGTCTGCAAATGTGCATTTTGACAAGTCAGAAAATGGGATAAAAAGAAAGAGTCCATTTCATCTGGGCTTTGGGACACCTACAATTGGTAGAGTTGTTCACCTTGAGTGTCAGGAAGTCTGGGAAACTGGATCTGGATGCTAGAGCATTTACCAGTTTGGGAAGTTCGAGCAGAATTACAGAAGGAAGCTGGTGAATAGGCTGTGGGATCAGTGAGCTTAGATCAGTGCCCCTTGTAGGGTGCTGTTTACTAAGAGAAGGTCTCAAAATAAGTCTACAGAAAACTAAAAAGGGATTAACTGCTTTGGGAAACAAGCAGCACGTGTAATGAGAAGTGGTATCTGTCTGCTCATCCAGAATGCTTTACCCTGTGTCACTTTTGTGTTGTCTGTTACCTTTACAGCGTCTCAGGACCTTTTATATGTTTTGCTCCCTTTTTCACTGGAAGAAATTGGTGCTAACACCATTGTCAATATCTTATCCATAGTACACTGCAGGCTGAGCACTAAGGAGATATAATTTCTGTGAGCATTGGCAGTTTGTATTTTTCTGTAAAATACATTTGTTTTAATGACTTCATTTGCTTTTCTTTCATTTTACAATTGAAAACATGAATGCATTTCTTGTGACTGAAATGAAGTGAGTAAATTCAGTTTCAGATCTGAACTTGATTTCTCCTTTGTTCGCGTCTCAACTGCTTTGCACATCTGCCTTTGAGCTGTGAAACACATTTCACCTTTTAGTTTAAAACGGGATGACTTAGTAATGTATTAATCTCTCATTTTGAAGGAGAGGAGGTTTAACTTAACTGAAGTTTTAATTTTTGTGTTAGCAGTAGATGATTAATGCTTTATTTTGCAGTCCTTAGCATGGGTCATGCTTACAGGTTCTTGTAATGTAAGAAAAATAAGGATCAGCTAGTTTAGGGGTTCCCTGCTTTTGGTATTTGTGCCACAATAAAGAAGCACGTGAGCTCTCTGCACGTAGGTGGCCAATGACTGCAGCTGCTGGTGCTCTTGCCAATAGCAACAAATGAGCAAAGAAAGCTTGAAAAGGTCTTATCTAGCCTGACCTTCTGCACTTATGGGTTTTATCCAGAGACTTCTGCAGTTGGCCAATAACACATGTTCCAAAACAATCTGACTTAATTAAAAAAAAAAAAAATTAAGTGATTAGAGCTCTGTCTTTGTCATAGTGTGTTCTGTTAAATTGCTATAGTAACGCTGGTAGCAAGTTAAAATGAAGCTGATTGAAATACTGACTCCAGGAATATTTTACAACTTCCTTGGCTTAGAACAGCCTGCAAATTCTACAGTGTGTTGCATCCCACAATACACTCTCCTATCCTGAAGTTTTCTTCAGCAGACTTTTCCTTACTTAGAGCTTGTTGTGGAATTACATTGTTGTGAAATGTTACTTCTTTCACAAGCAGGACTTCCAATCTGAAATTTTTGCAAGTGCATGACTTGTTGGTTTGATTTACAGCTAATTCTTTTCTGTTTTGAATTTTTTTTCCTATCCTCTTTCATATTTTCATGAAATCTAGTGATTTCATATAAATCTACATGCAAAAAAAGATGTACCTGCAATGGAACGTGTAAGTTGCTTATCTTAATCTGCATATAACTTTCTAATTAAATGTCATTGAAATCTGAATTTGCTTAAGCATGTTTGCTGAATGTTTTTTTTAAATGTTTTACTGTGACTTACCAGCTATAGAATTCCCTGATGATTTTTTTTATTTTTTATTTTTAGAAAAGAAGAGGCAAAAGAAGATGAAATCAACCAGTGACTGGAGGGAGAGAAGAAACGCCATTCGGCTTACCAATGAGTACACAGTAGAAACTTTGGTGGTGGCAGATGCTGATATGGTCCAATACCATGGCGCAGAGGCTGCCCAAAGATTCATCCTCACAGTTATGAATATGGTGAGTATGCACTTTATTGTTAAAAGAAACAGCGGGAGTAAATGGATTTTATCTAGCATAGGTTAAAGCTGGCTTCTTTTACAGCTGTACTGGGTAACTGCTTTGACTTTCAGGTATGAGGAAGGATTTTATTTTTCTCGTGTTATGTACCACTTCTCCCTCATCTGTGTGATTCCCTGTATTTGTCTAATGACGTTACAATATGAAAGCTATTTTGAAACTGACCTTGCAGTTTCTCATCTGGAAACTATTCCATGATTTTTCAGGACTGGTGTTTTCTGCCATATTTTTGTATTCCTGTAGTTTACCTTGGAAGAGAGGTTCCCGGAATGGATAAATGGTCTCACCTGACAGATTTCTTGTGTTGTTCTTCTTTATTATTATCATTTTCTAAAGATTGTATTTCCCAGTGTGTATTTGTCATAGGAGGCAGTCAAATTGTTATTGATGACAAGAGATTTGTATTGATTTACAGCAGATGAACTAGCTTGACTTGGAGTCTTTTAGAGACAGTATCTAGCTCTGATTTTTACATAATAAAAATGACTGCCTCCCTTGCTGTAGAAAACATGTCAACCTCAATACCAAACTACCAGTCGATAGGGATTTCAACTTTTTCCGTTCTCTTTATCCCTGGACTTCTTTTGAAGCATGAAGTGTTGCTGCTTGTGCTTCCGAGTAGTTAATGGAGTTAAGCTTTAGAATAATTTTAGGAATTCTGTGGGAAATCTGCCACGAGTGGCAAGAACCTTTCAAAGTTCTGAGCTCATATGGAGTGTGGGTGTTAATTTGTTAGCTATCCTAGTAGTATTCACCCTCAGCTGATAAGGAAATGTAAGAGCTCTCACAGTGGATGCTTGCTCACTCACTTGTTGGCAGTGGCAATAAAAAGGTAATGGCCAAATTAGATGTGGACGCTGAAAACTCTGCTTAGAGACGGCAGGAGTCCTTCCAGAGGTACTTGCTCAAGGAAATCTTGAAGGAAGTTTGTATGCCTGTGCCCATGCTATTGTAAAATCCAGGAACGGTTCATTCTTCTGACTACAGCTCTGTTGTTGTTCATGAGCAGTAAATTGGCTTGGGAAAAAAAATAACAGCTCTTAGCAGTAATTGACTGATCATGCCTCCAAGTGAAGAGATGAATGACAGATGTTCAGTGCCTAGCCCGGCCATGGGACAGCAGAGCTTTTTAAGAGGTCTTATATTCCTTCACCAAGCACTGGTGTGAGGGAGCCCTCCTGTAGTGAAATACTTTGCTGATTAAGCAAGTATTTTAACTAGTCTTTTCCTTTAATGAGCTGCTTCTCTCTGTCCCTTCCTCTACCTTTTATTTTGCCATGTAGCATGCTGTGACAATAGTCACTTAGCAGGGCATCATTGCGTTCCTGTATTTAGTTGGATTGGTTTGTAGGAAATTTCTTTCAGCAAATCCATTCTTGTGACTATCCTTTCAGGTTCTTCTGGCTTTCCTGTATTTAAGGATGTATTTGCTAGGGGCACAAGAGCCTTATTCTTCTCAAGGTCTTGGTTTCCTCAACTTCTAAATTCACATACTAGCTTTGCAGTGAGCTGACGGGGCATCAGTTCAACTCTGAACAAATCAGCTTCTTAAGTTTCTTTTTAATCTAACCTGATGCATGTTTGGATGTAATGTGTGTGTCAGATCTGACTTTCTTCCATGCATCAGATGTTGGGACCTCCCGAGGGGTGATGGATGCATCTTGTTTGCATTGAGAACCCAGAGGTTCTCCTGAAATTGACTCTGCAATGTTAATAAACCATTGCCACTGTGCCTGCCAGTTCTGCTGGGACTCAGACCATTGTGGTTGTGAGAGCTATTAATTCTGAAGTCTAATGTCTTGATGGTCCTAGTACCAAAAGATCCATTCTTTCAGTGTAGATTTTAGTGTACCTCTATCTTCTGTATATTTTTGTCTGTCTCTCAAGATTGTTACATTTGAGTATGCGGAGAGGCCAAGTCCTAAACTAGAATTGGCCATTAATGCTGCTCTCTGACCAGACTGAGAAGTCCTGTAGTACAACTCGGTAACATCAGCTTGCTCTTGCTAGGTGTGAGTTTGCATATGAAAATGTGCTGATGGGTTGGAACCTCTAAGCCTGTTTTCTAAACAACTGTTGAAGCTGAATTTCTAATGGATTTGGCTGATGGACTTGTGAGCTAGGTTTTGATGCTTTAGTGTGAGCTCAGCCCTTTATTAGGCACCAGAGAGTGCACATGGGTGAGGAGTATTGGCTGAGCATACACTTATTTGATATCTCCTAAGGTGCAAAGTCCAGCTGAAATCCTTCCCACTGTTAAGTCATTGCTCCTGGGGGCTCATCCGTGTGGTTTTTCTGATGTCTGGTAAGATTTGAATTTGTTTCAGCTTCTCAGCCTTCAAAGAAGCACTGACAGAGTCCTTCACCTCTGTGTGCCCACCTGTTTTCCCACACTTGCAGAAGCACAGTATCTTTCAGGGCTCTTCCTTCCTGAGGAAAGTGTTGAGAAAGGACAGTAAGCTCAGAAGATAGCAAGGAATAATAATTGGCAAACACATAGATCACATAATTGCATAAATCTTTTTTTTATGATACTATAAAACAAGTTGAAATTCAAGGAAATCAAAGGGAATTTTAGCATTCCATTTGCCATAATGAAACCAGATATTTACACTATCAAAAGAGGCTGGAAGATATTTTAGAAAATGTATTTAGGGAGAGAAATGTGGTTTAGGTAAGCCTTAGCTGATCTCTTCTTTCAGCCATGCTCTTCAGGTAGTGCTTGAACTAGACACAACAAATCTGTGCGTGTTAGCTCCTTGTTTGTAGAATTACAGTTCAAGGAATGTGAAAACTGTGTTTCCTTGGGAAGATCCCCCTGATGTCTTTCTTTGATACGATATCAGTTGTGTTTTATGTAACCATGCAGCAAAGGCCTGGCTGCCAGGGACCTCTGCTTGCTGCCTGCCTCAGTAGATTTGTCAGCCTTCTGTGACACTTTAGCTGGGGGAGGGGATTTGCACCATGATATTAGGCAATGCTTATTCAGCTACGCTACAGGATGGCGGGCTGCCTCTAAAAGAAACCAGAATGTTAATTTTGGCTTGAAGGCTTGCATTTAAGCAAATAGAACATTACTGGTCAGGGGTATATTAACTCCTCTCTGTAAGCCATTACATTTACTGTCAAACCACAAAACAAGCATTAAGAGGTCTTATTAATGCATTTTATATTTATAGACATTTTAAGCAAAGTGATCTGCCTTCAAGTATTTAATATCTATTTATGTTACAAGAGTTTCTGAAAGGGCAAACTACAGAAAATTACAAAATACTGTTTTATTGCTCCTTTGGTAAATGAAAAAATTTTTTTTGGGGGGGGGGGGGGGG
>PPHD01005778.1:0-25739 GCA_002909625.1 Bambusicola thoracicus | reverse complement strand
TTGAACACTAGTGTTGTTTGCTTTATTATTGTTGGTATTCTTGTCATATAAAAAGTATGAAATCTCATGTAGGTAGAAGTGTTTATTTTAGAGAGAATATGGCTCAGGAAATCTCAGAAGGAAAAATCAAAGTGTAGGTAAAAAGTAGTCTTCCATCTGATGTGAAATATTGCTGGATGTTTTGATATTAGGACTATGCTCAAAGCTTTCATAGATTTAAGAAATCACAGCAACAAAGGAACTATTTTAAGAACGTAAAATTATACGTGTGGTGCATGTAAGATGGCATGTAAGATGGGATCAATCTTCATTTCTTCTTTCACTTGAGCTTTTTGTTTGCAGAGAACAACAGGATGAGATGACAGCTTTTCTCATGGCCCTGTTAATAGTTTTTGCTAACAAGGAAAGGGGAAGGGAATAATTCTTTGCAATAATATTGACTTCTTCTGTGATCTTGGGTAAGTCACTGGGCTATTGTGTACTCAGCTTCTCCAGGAAGAGAACAATACTATTTCTGTGCCTTGCACAGGTGTTAGGACTGTTGGTGTGAATAAAGGATATTTTGTTTGTCGTGAGTTGAAGCAGTACAGAATGCTTTTAGTCCTCTTAAAAAAAAAAAGAAGGGGGAAGGGGGGGGAAGAAGAGAATATTTCCAATGAACAAGTGCACTACTTGTTATTTCCAGCACATACTGAGTTGTCCCATTTCACATTGTAAGTTATCTGATTTGTTTATTTATTCATGTTAGGTCAGTTTTAAAATGAAAGCTTCCCATCTGGGAAGAACTGTTTTGTTTAGAAAATGTTGAAGCAAATGTCTTTTGTTTTTCACATAGTGAAACTCCTGGCATTTCTGAAATATCTTTATCAGGGTGGGGGGGGGCGAGGTGCTGTTTCATGTCATAGAATCATAGAATTGGAGAACTGTTTGAGTTGGAAGGGACCTTTAAATGTCACCTAGTCCAACTCCCCTGCATTGAACAGGGACACCTACAGCTACATCAGGCTGCTCTGAGCCCCATCCAGCCTGAACTTGAATGTCTCCAGAGATGGGGCATCTACCACCTCTCTGGGCAAACTGTGCCAGTGGCTCACAACTCTTACTGTGAAAAACTTCTTCCTTACATCCAGCCTAAATCTCCACTCTTTTAGTTTCAATCCATTTAACCTTGTCTACCTTCTTCAAAGTACTTTTGCAACCTTTGGACTCTAGTCTGATTTATAGATATTTCTGTGTTGTGTCTTCTCTCCTAGGGCTTCCCAAGAAATCACAGGAGTGACCATATATCTGTGTTGCATGACAGGGCTGAAACTTCTTTCTAGAATTCAGGGTTTAGTGCATGGTATTACCCGGTGCATGTATACAGCACCTCAAAGGCAGCTCTTGAGCCCTTTCCTGCACTGTTTGGCTCAGGCCACAGAGCCTGCGTGTTCTGTCCTTTTATGTGGATCACTGCCTGCCACAGCCCCATCTCCAGCACCACCCTCAGCACCAGCTTTCCCAAAAGCCTGAAGAAGCCTTCATTATGAGCTAAAGTTAGGTTGTAGTTAGCTATTTGAACAAAAATATCTATCTTCTTGATCAAGGCGGGAATGCTAATAGAGGCTGGTGGTTTTCCTGATAAGAGTTGCTTAATGCTTGCTTTATTTTCTGAATGCTTGGGAATAGCTTTTCTGAATTCAAAATGAAAATTTTTATGAGGAAGTAAGCATGCTTACTTCATCAGGTCTTTGAGAAAGCCAAAAAAAGAAAGCCTTGTTCAGAGATTCATCACCTCTTTCATCCTGAAAAGGGACCAAAGAAATATTTTTATATTAGTAAGCTACCTGCTGAAACTTGTTTTAACAGGACAAAAAGCAAACTGCCCTTTTGGCGAGCAATTCTGTGATTGCACCTTTAATACTAAACTACAGTTTGTACACACACGCACACAAATGCCAGACTGCTTAAACCATAATTATTAATGTGACAAAGCAAGGCAAGAGCAGCATCCAAAGAATTCATGTTTGAAGTAACAGATAATCCTGTAATTGCTACTTCTTAGTAAAACTCTGAGTCTGTGAGAGGGAGCCTTCAGTTAAAAATGGCACATGTACATCAAAGATGCTTTCCTTGTGTTTTATACAGGAGTTTTCTTTCAAGTGAAGAAACACCCACACAGAAAGGGGGAAAAAAAGTGGTTCTATTGTGCTCTAAAGTCAGTTCGTTTCTGCTCGAAAGTAAATGCTGGCTTTTGGCAGCCCACAGATGGAAATATGTTTAACGTTGGGAAGGTGAATTGCCACTACAAGAGGGACTGGAAGCGGATGTCAGCATGAGGGAATTATTGTCAGGCTTTTTTGCTAGAGGATTTTGTTCTACACGTTGCCAAAAGCTTAGAGCAACGTTTGTTTCTTTCAGTTGCTGATCTTCATAAAAGCATCATGCAAAACAAATCAGCCTTAGTGTGGATGCGTGCATATTGCAGGTTTCAGCATTCAGACTGGAAGAGTGACTCCCACATACACAGAGCCTGATAACAGAACAGCCTTCTCAGCTTTCCCAAGAGTCATTTCACAGTTTTGGGCTTAGTCAGAGAGGTAGATGTCAAGAGGAAGAAACTTGTATGAAGATTTTTCTCCCACTGTGATTTAGCCAAGACTTGAATGTCACCTGTATTTCAAATGTCTCAGAGATCAAGCCACCGCATTTCAATGAAAGTCAATCTACCAACACGTGTAGTAAAGCAAAAATTACGTCTGTATGTTTTTGAGTTACACCATATGATTCCACTGCCTCTTTATTTCTTCAAAATTTCACAGAATGTATGTAAATGCTCTCTGTCTATGAATTTCCACAGGATGTTTCCTTAAGTAGCCCCGGGAGCTGGTGAGGGTGTGGTGAAACCCTCATTCAGAATTTTTAGGCACGTTTCATTGCTGTCTCTGCTAAGGAGTCATTTCTGAAACCCTGAGCAAGGTCTGGCAGAACTGTGGCCGTGACTTCCTTTCTTGAAGTTGATGTTAAATGTAAATCTTCTGTATACCAATATGTCTGTTTCTTCTACAGCTCATCTCCTTTGTTCTTGCAACAAGATCATCAGGGTGTGGACAGTCTCTTGTTTTCTGTGTATGAATGCACGACTGAGTTAATGTGTCTGCCTTCTGTTGGGGTATAGATGGCAGTAAATGACAAGTTTGAATCTCAAGGTTAGGGCCCGTTTCATGTTCAAAGACACGTCACTAGTGTGCTTTTGCTGGACATAACTCCTATCCCTTTGTGGCCTTGAAAGAGTTGTTTTCTTCTTGAACAGATGCTAAAAATGGTGGAGCTTGTACGGAACATTAAGGTGTGAGTTAAGAGTTTGTTCAGTTGTCTCTCTGCAGTTCTCTGTGACTGGCCAAAACGTATTTCTAGACTATCCTCTTCATTAATCACTTCCAAAAGAAGACAGAACAATGAGGTCCTCAGACCAGGATTATCTCCTTCTATGTCTCTTGTAGCACCTCCATGTGAGTGGAAGCAGGAACGTTGGAGAAGCCAGAGCCAAACATGAACCTCTTCTAGCAATCACAAGCCACAGTGAACTGTGAATGTTTGAAGGACAGTAAGGAACCAAATAAGCCTGGTTAATTGAGTATATCTGATCTGGATATATGGACTCTCTGGGAGGCAGTTTAAAAGTAGGCAGTATAACTTGCATAGCTCATCCTGTTAAAATCAAGAGTTTTATAATGGATTGATCAAGACGTGGAGCTCAGCCAGAGCTGGGGGCTATGGAACAGAATCCAACTAAACAGTGAATCACAAGACTAGTATTTTTTTAGTGATGACTTTCTTGTGGTTATAAACCTTGTTACCAGCAAGTGAGGCTCTTTCCAAACCAGTATATTCTTCGAGGCAGATTTCTGCAGCTCTTTTCTTCCCAAGCTGCTCAATCTGTCATGTGTGCCATCAGGGTGCAGACTTTTCCAAGGAAAGGTGTATGCTTGAGAAAATTTTGTGTGACCCCATGCTTCAAACATGCAATCCTGTTTACACAGATATCAGCATGGAGGAAATACAGGGATTTAGAAAGGGAACAGGGAAATACTTATTTCACTGTAAAAAGTGACCTTGGAAATGTGCATATCAATTAACCAGCATCTGCCAAGAAGTTATTCTACAAACAGAAAACTAAAGAGTTTGCAGAAATGTATTTTTTTTCCTTCTGAAAGAGATGGCTGGATGCCCACATGAATACTATATCTCTACCAAAAATGTGTATTTCTTTAAATCTTTTATCAGATTTACCAAGCTGAAATTAGTCTTGAGTAAAAATGCTATTGAGAGCCATGGAGAATTGGGAATAAGAAACTCCACAGTTGCAAATGCTGGTTTAGTTCATTTCACATGAATGCGAGGTTGCTGAGAAAGAGCAGAACACTTGTCCCTCTGAAATGTTTTTGTAACCCCTTCAATACCCAGCTTTGATTGAGAGAGGGCTGCAGACATTCACTGCATGCCAAGTGGGAGAGAGAGATGACGGCTTTGAAGGATCAGGTCTCATCCAATAGCAGTAACTAGCCCAGAGCTTTGGGTGGCAATAGCTCTGATTCTATATGGAATGAGCATATATGCACTGCATATTTAGATGTGCTTATCTTTGTTGCTTTGGTTCTGTATGTCTTCTTATTGCTGTTCAGTTGAACTTTCTGATAAAAGTAAATTGCAGGAATTTGGCTCACCAAGCCTCCCAGTCCTGGAATGATGACTGCCCTAAGAAGAAGAGAAAGAAGGGAGAGTCATTAAAGTGAGTGGTGATCTTTCAATTGGCTTGTGTGTGCTATGGTCTGTTTTAAACAAAGCCAATGAATCCTAATGTCTCAACTATAGTGATACTTACATGACTGAAAGGAGCTAGCTTATGTACAGATCTTGCTTTTTTCAAACGTTACACATTATCCTTAATCTGTTTCTGAGGAAAGGGAGGAGGAAATCTCCAGCATTTATTAAATTACTAAATAGGGTAACATTGTCTCCCTTCTGAGAGCTGCTAACTACTTATCCTTGTTTGCTGAGCACAAGTTGATGGCTTATGACCACAGGACACAATTTAATAGATTGAACTGTGTCAGTCACCACGGTAACTATGCCAAGTAGAGCTTCCACCTTACTTTCTCACTAAGAGCTCTGCTTTAATTTCTTTTTATATGAAGGACCTGTAAAAGCTGGAAAACAGTTTGGATTCTGTTGGTTTTATTTGTATTTCTTATGTAATCACAATATCCCTTAAAACAGCTGTATATCATCAAACGCAATGCATTCACATTTTTAACCAAATGGAATTACTTGTAGACTGGCTTGCACTTCTTGATAAATAACTGTATGTCACATTTGTCTGGTCAGGTAAAGTTTCAGCAAAAAACTTCTGTCTGAAGGGAAAAAACAAATTGCACTCTTGAACGAATCCAAGATTTGCTATAAATACACAGGTATCATTAATTTGGTGAAAATCACATAATTTACATGTCTACATGCTTGGGAGCTTAGTGTAAAATAAGTTGAGATGGAGCAATGAAGGTTGATGAAAAATGGTTGAAGCGGGAACTTATCATAGGCGTGACATTTGAGGTGGACCATTTTCATTATTTCAAATGAAACTGAACATCAAATTGCAATTCCTAGTGTCTTTCATTTGCAGAACTGCTCTGCCGGACACACAAAATTGGTGTGTATACTGTGCTGGCAGTAAACTGAGGTAGAGTGAGATGTTGGAAATTTGTCTGCAGTCTTAAAGAAGGTCTTAAAGCAAGAACTTTGGAGGGATAGAATACTGCTCCTTCTTTTTTTCCATAGGGAGAGGGGGACCATAAGAACTCAAACCCACATTCCTAAGTGCAGAGCTGTCTCATTTCTAAGATGAGTGAACATTTTATAATCAGATTGTGAGACCAATAGTCTTACTTATGATGGTTAGCACATAATCTCAAGTACTGTCAAACTGGATGTAAAGGGATAGCCTACAGAACATGAGGTAAGACCATCAGATTCTGGCCTGTAACATTTCCTAGACTGTAATCCTCCTTTTGAGAAGTGCATGCTTGTACTTGAGATTTGTGTGTGAATGCAAAAAGTAAGTTACAAATTACTTATAGATTCTGCTTTTGATCCATCGAAAAATGGCTGAACTTTGAGTACTGAACTTGTATTACTGATATGATTGATGTCTGCGTTTGAGCACACGCTGTTAGATCCATAGGTAATTCCTAGATTCCTTGCAACATAGTCTGCATCCAGGTTGGATGAGGCCCTGGGCAACCTGGTCTAGTAAATGGAGAGGTTGGTGGCCCTGCACGGCAGGGCGCTTGGAGACTCATGATCCTTGAGGTCCCTTCCAACCCAGGCCATTCTGTGATTCTGTGATTCTGTGATTTGCAGACTCCGTTCTGTTTTCTATGGGGGACTCTGCTGATGCAACAGTGTTTGCAGTGTGCTCTGCTGGAACTGGCAGCAGTATGGTAGCATTATAAACCGATGATCAGCAAAGAAAACCTTAATTTGCCTCATTCCCTCAAAAGAGGAAACCATAGTCAAAGGCTAAAAAACTTCCAGTTCCTTTATGATGCCAACATCTGCATCATTTTAGTAAAACTTGTTACAGGCGGAAGAAATGTATCTTCACTGTAAAAGGAGTGCAGTGTGATGAAGATTTCCTTGAAGCTCCTTCTGAGCCATGAAAGTTAGAGCCATTGTGCAAGAATGGCTTGCTCACAGAGTAAGTGATGTGCTGTTGCAGAGTTTAATGCTATTTGACTTAATCTACCAACCTCAGCAACTTCCTGACCTACAAATCCCGCCTATCAAATTCCTACATTTTATTTTCTCCATATTTAGTTTTTCAGGTGGAGCTTTTGGCTTCCAGATAAGCAAACACCAGCTCTTTGCTTTTTAGCTTGTTTTAGCATGTTAGTTTTCTGTCCATTGTCCTAGCTGCATGGTAAGAAAGACAGCGAGAATATGAAGAAGTCTGTAGGAAGAACTTTAGCTGACTTTCCTATATAGTATATAGTTAAGTAAGGATAGAAAGAGGAGAGAGAACAAGCAATCCAAAACATCTGTGGTCTTTCATAGAATCACAGAATCATAGAATTGCTCAGGTTAGAAAAGACCTTCAAGATCATCAAGTCCAACCTCAACCGAACCATACTCTAACAATCCACTGCTAAAATCATTCTAATGATTAGCATAAAACCTGAGAGTTAACTCAGAAAACTAATGTAAACTGCGTGGAGACTTTTGATGGAAGGCAGTAATCTGTGTTAAGGAGTGGGAAAACTCCTTGCGAGCTTCTTGTGCTTCCCAAACTTGGATGTTTGGTTAGGATTAGGGAAAGCATTTGAGTTGAAGTTAGTTATGGTATAGTTACTGATGTTCTTGGATATGAGGTATACTTGATTTTGAGATCCCAGATTCAGTGTAAAGCTGGCAGCAAGAATCCCTTTTCTAACTTAAATCACATTTTTAAACAGATTCTGTGCATGTAACTAATTTAGAAATACATAATAAAACTAGGATGTAAGCGTGGACCATGGTCCTGTGAACAGAACTCAGTTTGTGTCCGCGCTTTACATTTGGCAAAGCTACTGCTTTTATTTCAAGATCTATGTTCGTACAGTTTTTGCTTCCTCACTGCTGTTTCAAATTGGATGGGCATGTCTGAATATGTAATACCATAGAGTGTTATTGCCAGAAAACTTGATAGCTAAATCCCTGGCCATTTTGTCTATTCATCTTCCAAGACAGGGTGATTTTTTTCACTATAGAATTCTTCTGTGCCCTCTTGTGCTACAAAAAATGACCCACAAGCTAGCACAACTGTATCCAGGCTAGATCAACAAACTGGTTTAGGTACTAATACCAATTTAGTTATGTCAACACATGCCACATGGTTGGAAAAGTGCATATTTACCACTTCTCCGAACTATTTCCTCACCAGTGCTGCCATAGAATCTTTAAATCATTAACACTAGAAAGGACCTCTAAGATCATCTAGTCCAATATTGTCCACTTACCACCAATATTGCCCACTAACCATGTCCCTAAGTACTATGTCTACTCTTTCCATAAACACCTCCAGGGATGGTGACTCCCACCACTTCACTGGGCAGCCTGTTCCAATGCCAAACCAGGATCACTCTACAACTACCACATTTGAAGTGATTTAGGTGCCTTGCCATCATGTTGCAGCAGTCAAAACAGTAACCACAACTAAGGTCTATCCTTGAATCTGTCTCTACCTTGTCTCCCTATTTCCTTTTCTGTGTGTTTTAATACAAGGTCAAAATAAAAATCTTCCCAGAATAGATGGCAAATAATTGTCTTCAACTTCTTCCCTCTTCCCTTTCCCCACTCAACCCACCTGGGCCTATGTTTATTGAACTCCATACATTGTCAAGACAGTATTTGTAAATGGAGTTTAACTGTAGGTGAGTGGTACAAATGTAATAATATTACACAACTCTTGTTTAATTTTGAAGGCTGCATCCTCAGCAGCAATGCTTATAATGGACGGTTCAAGCTGAATTATCCATTATTGCTCCCAAAGTTTACAATTAAACTATCGATCAAAGCTGGCAGAAAATTCTCAAGCAAGCTGGGTTTACACCAGTCTTGTTTGAGATGCAGACTGAGGGGGAGAGAACCAGAAGCAGCCTTCAGCTAATCCTCTTAGTGCTAACTGTCCTGGATGCAGCAGTGATTATGTATCATACTTATACAGTTTTAATAGTGCAGGTCCTATGCAATTTGCGACCTCTATTTCTGCCCAGAAAGATTGGAGCTTAACAGGTTTGGATCCACAGGGAACCAGCTTCGGCTTTTAGGCTTCTTCAGACACTGCAGAATGCATCTTTTCTGGGGAATTCCACAATAAAATGACTGTTATTTATCATTACAAACCTCTTTATCATTTAGTCAATAAAAGGCCTCTCTCTCTCACTTTTTTTTTTTCCATGGTGTGCTCAGAGTCAGAAATCTGTATTAGTCTCCCCTGGCCTGAAGGCAAGAGATGTCAAATGCTAAATCATGATCTGCCCTGGCTTTCTGGCTAAATTGTGTATGAAGGCCTGAGGCAAAAAGGTGCACATGCTCATTATTTGAAACAGAATGATTTTTTCCCCTTTCTTTCCTTTTTTTTTTTTTTTTTTAAATACGTATTGAGACATATATGGTAACACACATACAGTAAACCTCTGAAAAGTATCAAACCTGAAACATACCAGCCAGAGTTAGTGTGTCAAATGTATATGCCTGCAGATTGGGAAATAGAAAAAGGATTGTCAAGAAAAATCAGATGATCTTCCCCTTTTGAACTTTTTGATAGCAGTGGGGAAAAAGAGTGTTAGGAGATGACAGCAAGGTGACAGATGTGGTAAATAATGCATCTGGTGAATTCACCCCAGTTTCTTTTTTTGAAGGGGGAGGAGTGGCTTGTTTTGAAACCGGTCAGAAAACCTGCATGGAAACATATATTAAAGCCTGTGATTGTTTTGCAAACTCTTTTGAGTGTATCTTCATCTACTTATTTGTTTGCACTTTGTGATAGATCACCTTGCTGACAGGGTATTGTTACTTTCCCCTAGATTGCCTAAGATACTTTTGCAAACAGGTTTTAGGCCAGTCATCCCTTGGGCAAATTTTTCTGTGAACATATTTGCATATAGATGTCAAGGTCTTTCACTTTGGTAAGTATTCTTGAGAGGGATGTATCATGCAAAAGTTATTTAAAGGGTCATGCTTGCTGTTGAAGCACATTTACATTTATTTATTTATTTGGAGACTGGAGAAATATTCAAGAATGTTGTTTTACAGCATTTGTTCAGCCAAAGGTGACAAGGAGCTTCTATAAAAGCATATTAAACTCCAGCATTTACACATTGTGGACTATATATTTAAAACCTGGAGAGCTACTTGGGAGAATCTAGACAATGTATGTAATATTTTAAGTGCTCAATATTTTCTGCATTCAACCACAAAAGGTTCTATTAGGGCTGCTCTGAAAATCATACCTCCTGTTTGTTTTATTATGTCGGCCCACAACATCAGAGACAGATGTTGGTGGCATGGCAGTAGAGCCTGAATGTTCCCACCGGTATCCCATTACATTTTGTTGCTGTGCAACAGATGGCAGCAGAGGGGTGGTCTGACAAAATGGCATCTGATATGGAAGGGCAGGAGAAGCAAAGGTGTATCACTGAGTTCCTCCATGCAGTAAAAATGGCACCCATTCACATTCATGAAAACTTGCTGAATGTTTATGGAGACCCAGCAGTGCAAGTGAGCACAGTCAGATGGTGGGTGGTGCATTTCAGCAGTGATGACAGCAATGTGAAAGACAAGCCATGAGTATGGCATGCAGGCTCTTGTTCATTGCTGGCAAAAAAATGCATAGCTAATGGCGATGACTATGTTGACAAATAGTGTCTTGTAGCTGAGAATCTTCTCTATCAAATGGTGTTATTGTGCTTTTTGTAACTGTTGTAGTTTCCATGGAAATAATTAGGAGGCATTACTTTTGGAGTAGCCTACATGCTTGTTAATGCTGATCATTCTTCTCTCATAATATAAGAAAGAAAAAGATCGTAGTTTGGAGAAGAAAAAGGGTCATGTAACTGGGGCATTATGTTCAACTGGCCAAATTTTTGACATTCTAATTTGGATGAAGGTTTCTTAATGGAGGTATTTATCTTCAGATCAATGTTAAATACAATTTTTTGTTGTTGTTGTTTAAAATGTCACTGATTTATTGGAGCTCTGCTAATGTATAATTTTTAGTTATGACTGAAATGATCTGCACTGTCAGTGATTTTTCCAAGTGTAGAATAATGCTCTTTGAGAATCCCTATACCCTGGTCTTTTCAGATAAAAAATGAAACTGCTCTGTACACATCACTGGTTCTCTATTTCTCCCACAGAAAATGATGTCCTGTTGAAATTACTTGAGTTTTTCCCCCAGCTGTCACAAGAAAAGGGCTATGTGTTTCACAACCTAGCACAATCCCTATTTGTTTGTAGAGTTCAGCTCAAAATCTTTTCTGATTTAACCTGCAATATAAGATTGATCAGACCAAAAGTGAGTAAATAAGTTTGTTTTCATGCTTTTGATATCAAAAACCAAACTAATAGGAAATAGAATTGCCACACAAGAACTTTTCTGCAATTTCACTTTTCCCTTCACATGGTGGTAGAGCTTACTAGAAAAGCCAAGTCATTCTACTTGCTTATTGTTAAACTCTCCTCAGCAAAGAAGCTGACTTTACAGGAGTACAGCTTGATATATTGCAGCATTATGATTCCTTCATTAATGCTCAGTTTGGTGATACATGCAAGTCTTGTTTATCTGTGGATTTCTTCTTGTGTTCAGGTATGTGTGCCTTTCCCTTGTAAATGCATACAAGGACTGTCAAGTCTTGCTTTGCTCCTTGTCTGCCTGCTTTCTTGATACATGCAAGCAAAACTTCTGACACGGCTTAGGGTAACAAGCAATAGCTGTATGCTTTGAACATTCAAGGTACAGCATTCCTTCCTTCCCTTGACAGACTACTGTTGTTTGGGCCTGGAGAGTATGTGGTGAGAGAAGGATCACATATGATATGTGTGGAGCATAGCACTTTTTGGCAATTTTTTGGGCACCCCACAATTGGTGATGAATGTGGAGAATTAGAATCCCTTCCTTGGCCACGTTCAGCATCAGCAGGTATGATGTAAACCTAGAGCTTTCCTTCCTTACAGTCATCCATATTTGGTAAAGTATGACTTCTCTGCTGCCATTATGAGGCTAGGATATCACACACCTTTTTTTCATGCACACTTTGCACACAAATCCTGTGTAGGATCATGCACACTACTGAGTTTTTCAGTAGAGTTTTTCTTGAATGCTAAGGAAAAAGAGAAATTCAGACTAATATTTTTTTTGCTAAATGTTATTGCAGAACTCTTGTGGATGTTTACTTTGCTTCTTTTGTGTGTGTGTGTGTTGTTTTCCTTTAAAGCTGAGTCCAGTGGGATTGTATATTGTGTATTAAGTTTATTTGGTGCAATAGGTCCAAATTCTCCTTTCACTGTGGCTGTAACTCAAAATAACTCCACTGAAATCACTGCAGTTTCACTAACATAAAACTGAGAATCAGAGCCATAAATTCTTTATTCGTTACACAAGAGCAGAAAGCACATGGGGAGGATGGACTTTTAATTGTTGCCTCCCTACCACTTAATCATAGCCTAACTTTCTTTAAAAGCATTTCAAAATCTAAGAACAAAGCAAAAAAACCAGCGGTATACTTTCAAGGTGAGATCGTTTATTGACAGCTTCTGTCATGCTGTGAAATGTTATGTCTGATAAGTAAATCATATAAATAAGAATAAGGTTTGTAATGGAAAGACTAGCCAACCGTCATCTAAGTGTTGCTTTAAGAAGTGCAAGTTGCATTCATATATTAGAAACTCCCTAACACGATTCTGAAACATATATTTCATTTAAAATACAATTACAGTTTTTTTCTCCTTTTTTTTTCTTGCTTCTGCTTAGCTAATATCACTATCCTCCCAACTGAAGCTGCCTTCAAGAAAAGTAATACTTCAATGAAATAGACTGTTTTCATACATTTAATGATGTGTTTATTTTAATTTAGTTGTAAGTTCATGCTTCTTCAGGATTCATCTCAACCTTATCCCCCCAGCTATCCGTGTAATTCAGGCTTCCTGTTTTAAGATCATTCCTAACTCAGAGAATTGTCATTATATTGGATATAAATATAAAGAGGGATTTAAAGATGTTCATGAGCTTAATATAGTTCTTATTCGAAAAGTCAACTTCTGTGCTCTTCCCTTGTGGGATCTCTGAATAAAAATTTGTGTTAATGTCTTTATACAACACATAGCGATGGCCTGAGTCAAGCACAGTAAGCCAGCCATTTCTTTTTCTTCTTCTTTTCTCATTGATTTTCTTTGCTCATCTACATAATATATTTATTTTAACTTCTTATCTTATAATCACTATAGCATGGGCACATGAAAACTCGAGAGATAAATCTAGTGAAGAACTGCACCCTGTTTTAACTCAGCAAAACTCCATGGATAAATAGAAACAGTAGTTGGGTGGGAATGTTTTGATGTTGTATTATTTAACTGCAGCATCTGTAGGATTTAAATCCAGACAGTGAGTTGCACAGGGAGGCTCCTCAGGGCATGAATCAGGCACCAAATGTCCTCTGTCACTGTTGTGTAAGATGATGGCTGCATTTACATGGTTAATCACACTCTGGGCACATCTACTATCCACATTCTTGATGTGTAGGAGCGTGCATAGGGCTTGGATGAAAGCTGTGTTTTAGAGCAGCAAGGATAAGAAGTGCACGGACCACAGAGCCTGTTGTGCTCAGAGTTACTTTTAAACCAACTCTTCACTTTGCAGCATGGATGTAGCCTGAGGGTTTCAGCATGCTGAAGGTGCACAGCTGAGTGCCTGAGGACTGCTTACATCAGCTAACACAACCTCAGTGGTCCATCTGCGGTTAGCACTGAGTGACAGTGAGCATTTAAAACCACATGCTCTGGTGGGCTCCTGCTTGCCTTCACCAGTGCTGCAAAACTGAAACCAACAAAGGTTTTACCTCAGAAGAGGAGAAGGTAAGGGAGGTGAGGAGAAGGGGAGAAAGGGGGTGCAAAACTGGTTTGGGCATCAGGACAGGAGACAGCAAGGAGGCAGATTTTAAAAACTAATTCAACTGGTACTGTTGAAACCATCTCTGGCATGGGGTTGTTATTTTTTTGTTTGTTTGTTTGTTTTTCAGTGGAGGAACAACCTTTCACCTTCTGTCTTTTCCTTCCATAATCCTAGATTATGTGTTTTCTGGGACTGGACCTCTCTCTTTGCTTTATTTGTGAAGTTCATTGCTGACACGGCTGCTCTCCCCATTGTGGCCTGCCAAGTACTGCTGGATTATGAGTAGCAAAAGGAAGTACGGGCAGTTAACACTGTGCTTGTAGGGCCACTGGCAGTCCTGTCATTTGGGTGAAGGAATCGCAATTTCAAAATCAGATTTTTATTTTATTCATTTGTTTATTTATTTGTAAGGCAACGTTTCTTTTCACAATCCTCAGGATTCAGGGGCCTAAATACCACACTCCTAATTTTGGTAAAGCTCCAACAGACATCAAAGATACTTTTTACTTGATTCAAGTCTGCAGGATTTTGCTTTTAAGTATAAACATGTCATGTGCGCGTGGCCTAATTCCCAGCAGTGCTGAGCAGACCCATAGAGTGTTGCCAAAAATGGGAGTGGAGAGAACTAGACAGCCTGACATATGGTAGTTAATGAAATTATTCATGTTGCATTCATAATTACATTTCTAACTGCATCATCATGATGTAAGGTGTTGATTAGTGTCCTGGACGGTTCATATAATTAAACAGGGGAAAGGGAATTAGCAGTCTTAACAGTAAAACCATGCTACTGTTTTTGGCATCTTTCTGTTCACATCTGTTTGATGCTTTGAGAGGTGACCATGGTGTGAGAGCTTTTGAAGAGGTAGCGTCCTTCTTTTGCATACTGCCGTGATTTTGTGCCTGCAAAGTGAAATTGCCTGTGTTATATCAGGGTGGTGGGTGCCCAAGTCAACACCTCACTTTCATGCTGCTTTTTGTCAGCATTGTGTTTGTGTGAAAGCTCTCACCTGACTGATTCTTCTTGCTGTAAATGCCTGCAGAGTTTGCAATGAGACACTGCCACTTGTAGTCACCAGAGGACCACATCTGGGATGCGCTGTAACATTTGCCATGTGGAAGTACTGAATACGAGAGAATGCTTCACAGCACTCAAAAGTGGGAACTTGTGCACTGTCTGTGATCCAGACTTCAGATCTCTGATCACAAGGAAATGGCTTTCTTTCTCTTGCTGGCTTTTGCCCCATGCAGAGTTATGTTTGTATTAGGGAATGTGGGTAAGGCTGTGTAGCATGTGTAAAGGGCTTTAAATGTGGAGCTTAAACACTACAGTTATTACTGGTTAGTTATTGATGAATGGTATCTTGTATTTTGGCAAGATGCATTTCCGGTGTCATTCTATGAGAAAGAGACAGGAGTGACATAAGGCCCTGGCAGTTCAGCTGAGAAACACTTTCTCCTATGGAAATGAGTGGCAGCCTCTTTTTAGGCTGAAGGGATTTAGATTTAAGGGAAGAGATCTGGTTTTGGAGATGGTGTGGCATGTATGAACACAACAAGCTTATTAGTAGGATAACAGACCCTAGACCAATGACTTGGTAGCTTGTCTTCACTGTAGTACCAGAATTATCTATTACCAGATAATTCAGGAGTGTAAGAACTCTGATCCAACAGCTTGTGCTTTAAGAAACAGAGGAAAACACGTGATGCAATCTGAAGTCTCAGCTTTAACATTTAATACTTTCCTGCCATATTATTTATTATCTCTTTTCAGCTGTGTCATAAAGCGTATGCCATCTACAAGATGTTGATAGGGTTTTGGAGGGAGTTCAGAGAACTGTGGCAAACTAATCAAATGCCTAATCTGCATTTTATGAGAGCACTTAACAAACGCTTCACAAATATAATAACTATCTTGTAATAATCCGTACAGTTTTTGATAAAAACATCTGTTTATGGCACTTCATATATGCACACGCTGTGTTCCTGACTGTATTCTTCTGAACCGCATCAATGCGTAAAGTGTTGACACTTTAGGTTCTACTTTTACACTCATCGGTATTTGAACTCACATGGCTGTTTCAATTTTCTGGTGTTTTACTTTGTGGTAAATTTGCATTCCTTTTCTGGAATTTTCCTTCACACTCTCACTCATGAAATATCTGCTATGTAATATTTATAACACAACCACAGACGGTTGTGTTAGTCTGTCAGCATTATTGAGCTGACTTGACCCTCTCATTGCTAGATGTCAGTGTAAAAGTACACTTATTATTAAATGTTATTGCACCAACAAAGACAAAGGTAATAAATTAATATTTTAGAGTGAATTTTCTCTATCTTCATGTAAAGCTCTACTCTACAGCCCGTATACTCCACCTCAAAGAAATACATATATATTAATCTGTGGTAATGGTACAGAATAAAATTTATTCTATACTTTTGAGAAACTATAGTTTAATTAAGATGATCTACTGAATGCTGGAAGGTAGCTTGCATGAAATTGATACAGTATACTATATAGTATAGCAAGATTCAGTTGTCATCATTAAGAGATTATTATTGCTTAGGGTAAATGTGTTACAAAATTTCTTTGATTTCTTCCAGCATCATTATTCTTTTAAAAAAAAAGTATCTGTTATTTTGAGAGTCTTTTCTACTGTTTAGCAGATTAATGATCTTTATCATTTGTGTCACTATCACTCCTGGATGCAACAGATAACAGTCACACAGAGTCCTGTAGTGATGCTGCACATTGTTGGTGACTGACAGTACAGCTCATCCTCTTAATTTTTTTGGAGCCTGATTCACAGGCATCTTACCTGAGAGCATTCTTATTTCTAAGTGTGCATTTTCTGTTTAAAGTAGGATTTTTTTTTTATACTGTACTTTGCAGAAGAATGCCAACAGCATAATCCCTGCCACCTGCAGGGTATTACGATAGTTTTGACATTTTTTCCTTACTTGTTATTTGTGACTGAGAGTTTTTCAAATTTAGCTGAGAGTGTTTCACAGAGGATGGTGTACAGGTAAGAAAGAATATTACTGCCCCTCTTCTATCTAATAGGTAACATTGTAGGCCTGCACTAGCCCAACCTGTTGAAATTAATGGGAACATTTCTGCAGAGCCTCCATGGCCTTCAGAAGATTCTCACGCTTTGCTTACATCAGTTTTCATGGGGAGTGAAGACAGCAAATCCTATGTAGGATCACAGTCCAATAGGGTGGACTGAGCGTCACTTTGGTCATGCTGCCTAGTAAAACAGTTGTAAAAGCTATCTTGAAATGGAAACTAGGCAGCATTCTGAGTAATTAATTATTAGAAAACATTTAAAAGATTCTGGAGGCTGATTCAGATAATTTGTTTATTTAGTGTTTCATCTTCAACTTGGAATTATAGAAAGAAAAAATGGGAGGAAAAAAATAAAAAGTTTGTTTTGTCGTGTTATGATGACCCTCAGTAAAAGTGCGGTGTCTACTTGTTAGCTGGGCTCTGCTTCTTCTCTGTTTCTGGATATCCATATCTCCTCCAAACATGCTATAACTTTTGTCTCTAGCATCCACTCGCCGTGTACTTATGAACACATTGAATATCCGTGTTCTTTTTAAAGTTCTTTTTCCTTCTTCTGAGTTGTCTATTTGTTCCTGTGCCGTCTGGAAGTATTTCTCTCCTCTTGTCCTAAGGAAGTCCCTTCCTACCATGAAAGTCCCTTCCTACCATGAAAGTCCCTCAAGTCTTGATTCCATGTTGTTGCAGTCTCTCAGCTTTGTTTTACATGAGTAAAAGTTATTGTAATACATTACAGATTACATTCATAGCAAATTCTCAGATATCTTTCTCTTCTCTGATTTAAGTCATAAAATTAGTCAATTTCTACTTTAAACAGGCTTGATTTCCTGCATGGCTGTTAATCATGAGAAATTCTTACCGAGCTTTTTCTTATGTCCTGCCTGCAAATGTATTTTGTCCACAGGGAAGACTTTTCTTTTTCCTGAGTTTAGACTACTTGAGATAAACATTGTACCTGATAGTAACAAATAAAGAAAGAAAAAGGGAAAAAAAGATGGTTTCTATATTTTTTTTCTTAGTGCTAGAGGTAAATGGAGCCCAATTTTAAATCTTAAGCCTTGTTCTGTTCAGCCTGTAGTTTTGTGTATATTGTTTTTATCCACATACGTTCTACATTTTTTCTATGCCTAGGAAACTCTTATGTGTGCCGTTTCTGTAATTTGGCCAGCGTTCAACAGTGAAAACCGTGCTGGTTGCAAAGGGCTATACTTGCAAAGCTTCCTTCCTGAGTACTATTGCAGAATTTGAATTTGGATTCTATAACTGAAGGAGTAATTCATGACTTTGCCATTAGTGATACTTATAGAAAATGAATCTCTAATGCCATGTACTTCCCTAACTGTAATGCAGAAGACACGTGACTTGCCATTGAGCAGGTTCTAGTACTAAATCCATTCAGTTTCTGAATCTTCATGAACAACTTTATGGAAGTGAAGACTGGGATTATCAAAACGCCACTCTGCTTTCTGTATATATTGTGGTAAAGGAAGAACCAGAGTAATGTTTATAAAAGAACACCTTGGGAAAAGTCATACTGATTTTTATCTAGCTTGTCCCTGTTTTTCATGTTTAATTTTAGCCCTTTTTATACTGGACTCACGTTTTTCTTCCTTTTGTGTTTTCACTGGCTTAAATTTACTCACCTTTGGTGACATAAAAAACAGTTGCCACAACTTTTCTTTCTGGTTCTTGGACCTCCATGAAGATACTCACTGTCATTTCTATAAAGTGAAGAACAGAAAAAATCAATTTTATTTTGATAGGAAGTGGGAAAAAAATATTTTTTTTCTCCTGTATTCTGTTTTCAGGATGTTTTATTCAGAAGCATATTATATGACAGAAGTAGAGTTGTCTGGCTGATTGTGATTTGTGATTCTCTTTTGAACTAAATCCACACTGGTGGTGCTCTCATTGTCTTTATTTTTTAAGGACTTCTTTATAGTTTCACAGAAGAGAATTATAAACAGTGTTGTGCATGTGTGTGCCTTGGCAGTAAACATTCACTGATTCAGTCATTTATTTCAACAGCTTCATTAGAAATTTCATTTCACCTTTTACATGATTAATTTAACTTTTACATGATTCACGCTAGATATTAGGAAAAAAATATTCTCTGAAAGAGTGGTCAGATGCTGGAATGGGCTGCCCAGGAAGGTGGTTGGGTCACCGTTGTGGGAGTTGTTTAGGAAATGTGCAGATGTGGTACTAAGGGACATGATTTAGTTGGGTTATGTTCGTGGTAGGTGGACAGATGGTTGGACTGGATGATCTTGAAAGTCTTTATCAACATTGATGATTCTATGACTCTAAGCTATACACTTGATTGTGAGAGATCCTGGATCTTTATGTTTTAACTTCTTAAGATTTCTTTTATGACTAAAATGGGGACTGGAGTTAATAGATTACTAACATGCAAGAGCCACCTCCTGTTGCCTTTCCTGGTGTGTTGACAGAACATATTCAAGAAGTAAAGAAAGCTTGTGCATGTATAAATAAGGCATATAAAAATTGCCAGTAGGGCTTCACAAAGCTTCTCTATCTGGGATGAGTGATTCCTTCTTTTTCTATAATCTCTTGCCTTTGCTCATGTGTGCTGTGTGAATGAAAGAAAGAACAGAAAAGAAAAATGTTTCTAAATGTCAACTAACCGGACAGGAAACAGAATGTAAGTCAGCCTCTAATGCATCAAGATACTATGAATACAGATACAAAGGCACTGACAAATATGGTAATGTCTGTACCCCTGCTGTAACCAAACAGAGAATCATAGAATGGCTTGAGGTGGAAGAGACCTTAAACATCATCTGGTTCTAGTGACAGGGACACCTCCCACTAGACCAGGTTGTCCTAAGCCCCATCCAACCTGGCCTTCAACACCTTCAGAGATGAGGCATCCACAATTTCCCTGAGCAACCTCTTGCAGTTCCACACCACTTCCATAGAAAATATTTTTTTCATAACATCTAATCTAAATCTGTCACCTTTTGGTTTAACGTCATTCCTCCTTGTCCTATCACTATACTCCCTGATAAGGAGTCCCTTTCCCAGCTTTCTTTTAGGCCCCCTTCAAATACTGACAGACTGCAGTGAGATCTTCCTGAAGCCTTCTCTTCTCCAGACTGAACAAGCCCAACTCCCTCAGCCTGCCTTCATAGGAGAGATGTTCCAGCCCTCAGATCATCTTTATGGCTCTCCTTTGGACTCTCTGCTACAGTTCCATGCTCTTGTTTTGGGTGCCCAGAGCTGAACGCAGTACTGTAGGTGGGGTCTCATGAGAACATTTTATGTTATCATGTGAAAAATAGTAAAACTTCCAAGAAGTGCTAGAAATAAACCATGTACAACGTAATACTTTTAACACAAAATTAATCATAACTGAAACCATCCTGAAGCTTTTTCTACCATCACAGATGTACAGACATAAAAAAAATGGAATGTAGAAAATTTTTAGAATACATAAACTGTATTCAAAGCTATTTTTATTTTTCACCACAGCTTTCCTAAATTCTTTATTCTGGTTTTCAGGAGTACATGTATGTCTAAGGCAAGTATAAGCTTCCTATAGATCTCTAATTTATCTGAAACACTAGTGTTTTATAAATATTTTTCAACTACCTTCCTCTTGCAAAGGAACTGCTACTATAACGAACAAGGATTCCTTTTTTAGCAACTCTCCGTTTTCAAGTTCCACTTACAGGGACCTCCAGAAATGTACATGTAGGGGTGAGTGTGGTCAGGACCATGGCGTTATGGTTCTAGCTGAACTCACGATCAGTTCAGCAAGAACCGTAAGATCAGTAAAATGCATAAAATCAGTATGTTACCCAAATATTCAAGTATTTTCTGATCCGCCAGCACCTTAGGTATATTTGGTTTTAGAGTTAAAGAATAGGTCTCTAATTAGAAGAAAGCCAATTTGGCATGAGATGTTTTGTAATTTAAATGTGTGCACTCAGGCTTTTTTGGATGTTAGCAGATTCCGGCTCTTCAGAGTTGTGTGATGTTACCCTGGAACATTAAACAAAAGCTGGGACTGACTAGCACAACTGCTCGCTCTACTGTTGGCATTGTTTTGCTGTTTATACAGAACACTAGGTCTCTGGATAATGAGGAAGATGGAGAGATGATAGCTTGATTATCCCGCTGTTGTGCTTTTGCTAGGAACTGATGAATCCTTCACACTTTTTACTATCTCAGGCTAGTGTTGCTGGGGAGGATAAGAAAAAGTCGTAAAGATGACATGTTTGCTGTCCTGTTCCCTGATGGGGCTCCAATGTATTACCTGGATCTAATTATCTCATCTCTAGTTGACAGAGAGGCTTCCATGGCACGCTTTCCATCACGGGGAGCCTCCGCCAAGCTTCCAGTGGGCTGTCTAATAGCTTGATATATTTTTGGACCTCCTGCTCATTGGATGAACAAGCTGAAGTAAATCATGTGTTGACCTCAAAGCATTTATAAACTGTAGAACATTATATTCTCATCAGAGCCATAGGGGCAGTAAACTATAGTTTCTCTGCTGTGAAACATGGTTTTGGTTATGCACTGTGTTACTAGGGTTGTACTTAAACAATAATATATCATTTGTGGCACATGTCGCCTTCTTTATTGAAAGGCAAAACAAAGAGTTGAGGACAAAAATCATTACTACTTTAGCAATTTTTCACAAAATGCTTTTGTTTTGTACTTGACACACAGATGGGACATTGTACTGCAGTGCAAATGATGTATAGCAGCATGACAAATTTCATTTCCCTTATAAAACAAGAATCAGAAAAGTGGATAAATTTGGGGAAATGATGTTAACTTTTTTTTGTTAGTGTTAAAATAAATAGGGGAATAAATACAAAATAAAAGAAGAAAAGAGATGAACTCTGAAGGAAAAAATCCTCTGGGAAACTATTTGAGCCCTTTAATTGTCTTGGCAGATATTGATTAAAGTGCTTAAATGAAAATATTGAAAACAATAAACTCTCTTGTGTTGAGCTTTTGTATCACCTTGATAGTGATAATCCATGACCGAGGAAGAAATTAACACTAGGTGATACACAGAATCTGGACTGAGCAAAACAATAGAAGATCAATTCTGAGTAAAGCAATATGTATTTTCAGTGTTTTCTGTCACAGATCCCTCAGTGCTTCAACTGTGGTAGAGAAATATAGATGCTACTTCTCAGCCTTTTTGTTTAAGTTTGACTGCATCATTTTGGTATATTAGTATCTGTTAGGTCACGCTATGAAACATATCCTGTTCTTGGGGGATTCAATGGAGATGATTTTGTTAACATGGTATAGCTTTGCCTTTCCCTTTTGTTGTGAATTTGAAGAATTATCTGAAGTCTTTACTGTGTGTCCTACCATTGATTTTTAAACAACATTTCACTAAATTTATTAATCTTCAACTAGAAAATAAGAATCAAAATATTGTAACAATAGAGAATCCTAACCCCTGTAGCAGGATCCTGTAGTGTGAAACGTTGCACATCCATGGAACAGCATAAATGCACCAGGAAATTTCAGTTGTTGTTTTTTTTTTTCCCAAAACTTTGTGTGAAAGTAATTCATCTGAGTTCTGTCCCAGATGGAACTGGAATTCAAGCCTATGGTCTTGCAAGACATCAAAATCATTCTTTTTGTTTGTTTGTTTGTTTTGTTTTGTTTAAGCAAAAGCCAACAAAATACCTAACAACTTGGCTTTGTTACTGTAGAAATCCTCAGTCTGGAGTGCTGTATCTAGATTTTGAACAATTAAGTTTGAGGTTGCTCACACCTGCTTAGTCTGGTGCATTGGGAAGATAAGGTCTGTCTGCAACATATGAGTCTGAACATGAGCTGGGCTTTGAAGTTCTCTTTTCTCTGCTACCAAAATTTTGAAATATTATGAACTTCCGTCAAGCAAGTGAGGAAAAGATGTTCATGCTAGATAACAGGAAAGAAAATAGGAAACTCTTCTGTGAGCAATGAAACTGAAAAACGTGGTTAGCTCCCACATGTATCCTTTGGTAGCTAGTGGTGCAATTGCTAACACTATTGTCTTTACGTCAGTCAAGGCCCTTCCTTTAGATCTTTCCTGTATTTACCCCTTTCCTTGAGATTTGTTTGAGTTCTTTACATGTGGCCCTTTCTTAAATTTGAATCTATTCTTTCTGGCAAATTTGATTGCAATTAACCTGCTGTATCCAAAGCTTCAGAGACTCACACATATGAAAAACTGTGTATGCACAGTTTCCCTGGAAAAATAATCTACAAGAGCACACTGTGTACAACTAGAACCAGGGGCTGCAAAGGGTTGAGTTGTAGTAACTAAGGGATAACTTAGGAAGAAGTATTAATTACATAAACCTTTGTATCTCTAGTGGTTGACAATCCTGCCTGTGGCAGAGGGGTTGAAATTCTATGATCATTGTGGTCCTTTTCAACCCAGGCCGTTCTGTGATTCTATGACTATGATTCTCTAGGTGTCTTACTTCATCTTTCCTTCAGTACATCTATGTTTTCTACTGTGGGCATAAAACTGGCACAAAATTATGCTGTTTTCTTTCCCTGCAAGTTCATATCATGTTTCCTCAGTTAAACTACAGTCTTAAATGTGAAATGTAATGATTCACAGTATTTTTATTGTCTTGTGGTTAAGGGTATTTCCTTCACTTTTTCTCCTCCTGTCCGCCTCTACTTACGTCACACATAACTTGTATTTTATCCTCAGCTGGTCTAAGTAGACACAGCTTTGCAGACATAAACAGACTACAGTTGTTTACAAAAGCAAAGGGCAGAGTGGACCAGGTATGTGGATCAGGGTGAGTCTAGCAAGAGACAGACTGCTTGCAAAAAAATATCCAGGCTGGATATTGCCTTGAAGTTAATCATTTCTGTGTGGCTCTGTGACTCTGATAACATGATTTGTTGCTCCAAATACTACTGCTGTGGCTGGGCCTTGCTCTATATTTGGTTCCTGGAAGTCTAGAGAAAAGTGAGGTATATGGAAGAGGAATTCAGGGGTCGTCACACATCTGGGATTTTGGCATAGTCTAGGCAGACTGTTTGCAACCTGGATCTTAAATGGATCTGACATTTAAATAGCCCCCATGTAGGGTATGCATTTATAAATCCTTCCATACATGCTTGGCAATGATACCCTGAAGATAGGAGATTTATTCCCTTGGATTGTAGGAAACATGATTTTTCAGCTTTAATCCACCTGAGTGCTGCTTAACCTTTTCTTTCTCAAAACTGGCTTCCTGGATATCTCTGGTGTCTATATGCAATGTCTTTTCGTCCAGCAAGATGGAAGGTGTTGGACAAAAAGAGATCCCAGGCTGAGAAACCTTGATGCCCCTGACATTTCAGGTAGGCGCTATGAAAATGCTGCATTGTTAGGACATCCTAAAAATCTAGAAGGACTCTTGGGAATAACTGCTTCTTCTGTTTTCTGCTAAATTTGTATGGGTAGCAGCTTTTGTTCTCCGAATGCAGACATCTAAACAAAATGAGATGGGCCTCTTCACTGACTCAGCTGCAGAATCGGTCCCCAAAACTGCTATTATCTCCTTCATTTTAAATTTTCACTTAGATACTTGTGGATATTTTTATTTTAGTATTTGTAACTCTGTTACATTTAAGTTCTTAGTACTGTGCTTTGTGTTTTTGTTTTTTGGTTGCTCTCATCCATTCTTGTCAGGGAACTTCAGATAACTGAAACCTCAGACAAGGAAAAATTAGATTTCCTGTAATTGTATAGTTGACAGCAGTGAGTGGTTGTAATCACATACATTAGCTGCTAAAATGCCTATTGGGGGTTTCAATTAGAAGGAGAATTCTGACAATAGTGTTGAGGAGGTGAAATCCCAAGAAGCCCAAAGGATACAGAAGAAGCTAGTAGTAATTATATTTCGGACCTGGAGAAAGAGAAGGTGTCAGGCAAACCAATATGCTTCACAGAAGCTGTATTGCTTTCTGTAGGAAGATAGAATAAGGCAGGACCAAGCCCTGTGATAAACATAAACTGCCAGCTGTGGCAGAAAACATGAATGATAACTTGCTATGGCTCACTGTATGTTGGCACATGGATTATAATTTAGTGAGAGCCAATCTTGAATTTTCTTTTTGATATACAGCTGCAAACATAAGCTAGGCTTGACTGCATAGTACATGCTAATATCTAACCGTGTAGATTACTACAGAACAGTGAACCCTGTGCTTCAAAATAAGCAGTGTGTCAAGTGAGATACATCTTTTCTTTCAGTGCCGGGAAAATGTGACTGAAAGCTTCATTCTTTGGATGTCTTTGCCATGCCCTCCCCTTCTCCCTCATCAATCAGTCACAATAAATGTTTTTTTTGTGTGTGTGTGACAGTGAAGTAATCGGAAAGCAGACAACTTAGAGACATACTTAACACTTCAAATCTCCCGAAATTATTTCTGAGATGCTTCACCCATCTATTATGATTCTTGTATAGCACTTGAAGTCAACAGGTAAGAGACACCTTATACTGCAGAAAGTCTTAGTGGGCTGTTAAGATTTTACATGTGTTGCTTACCATGAGCACCTTTACATTAAAAGTTGAGTAGAGAAGTCCTTTGTAGTGAGGTATGAATTCTTAGCAGGGCACTGCCATCATTTTCACAGGTTCTAATGTGTAGATACAAACATTGCTAAGTTTTAATGCAATACCTTCCAGACCTCTGTTTGTATGCCCTGCAGTGCTATGGCTACAGCCCCACTAGGGAAGGTCATTGAGGAAGATCATCAGCAGCTATGGTGACAGTGCTGGAGAGGTTTGAAGGCAGGCATTCTATGGGAATAGGGTAGGGAGGGAGGATTGTGAGGGACAATGAAGAGAAAAGCCCACCTGAGTATTAAAGGAAACTTCTTTCTGGACAAGGGACCTCTATAGTGGTCTTTGTAAAGGCTGGTTTATGTGTACTGCTTGCTTGGGTTTTGCCTTAAAGAAAAGGAAAAACTATGCTGGGAAACTAAAAATGTCA
>PPHD01005777.1:0-25740 GCA_002909625.1 Bambusicola thoracicus | reverse complement strand
GCCCAGTACAGAGGATCCTTCACAAATCTTCTGATTTTTGTGCAAGATGAGTGAAGATTCTGCCTGGAGCTGCAACCACAGCAATAGCAAATTAAAGACCATGTCCAATGTCCAGCTGCTTAAATACTTAAGAAATGATGGCAGCATCATTATGGTAGTGAGAGCTTGATGGTAATGAGTATTTGATGTTCAATAAACACTAACATAAATATTTTAAGTATTCATATGAGAAAAATATTAAGTCGACGTGATGAGACCTGCAAAAGATCCACTGGTCAGAGCTGCAACACTGTTCCAAGACCAAACTGAAGGACCAACCACTGTATGCACTCACTATGCAATATATACAAGCAGAAGATTTGGACCGTTTTTTCCCCTGGGATGTGGACTGTTACTCTGAAATCATCAGAAAGTTGTACCAGGATTTATTCTTCCCCTTTTTTCCACTTTCCTTCCCTGTGTCTGAGTCCCTGCATTATTCCCTCCTCGCAGGAAGACTGAAGTGCCCGCAAGACCATGAGAGGAGGAAGGAAGAAGTAATACTGAAAAGAATGAGTCTTTTCAAATAAACCCTGCCTATGCCAAGCATGATTTCACAGTCACCATAGTGAATCATGATCTCAGCTACTCCTCTAAGGAACTGCAGCACTTAAGTCACCCTGAGAATGTTAATCCTTGTTGAAAAATACACTTCCAGCCCTCTGGGCAAACAGTACCAACTTCTTTGCTTGGTGATCACACTGCTGCTGTGAAATAAACCTTATCTCCAAGGGCCCTCACATGCACCTAAGAGGAAAGTTGTCACCATGTGAGTGAGTTTATGTATCTGTGCTCTTTCCAATTCTGCAGCAAAGTGACAACAGAGTTTTACGTATACCTCATATGTCAAGTTTCACATATCAAACATGGAGCTGGTAACAGAGGTACTGAAAGGCTATAAACTAGTCCTCAGTCCTTGGAACACTTATCATAATTCATAAAGTGAATACCCATGCATCTCACTTCCAGAGCCTCAACAATCACATTAAGAAGATGGAATTAAATTAAAAAAAAAAAAAAATTATTCTTCATGGCTACCAATAACACTTTCAAAATAAAGATCTTGGTGACACATAGGTTGACAGCTTCATTTCAGAGCTGAGGAGTTATGCTACACAGATTTCTGTTTTTCTTTTCTTGTGGTACCTCAATGATTCTTGGTATTCATATGCTGCAAATAAGGTGTTTACTGTAGACCTGAGATAACTGCATGTCCTTATTTTCATGTTCTTTAGGAGAAGGAGACAAGTGACAGAGTTCAAGAGGTCAGTTCATGTCACCTGAAAACATGCCCTTATTTTACACATGTGATCTGTCCAAAAATCACAGCAGAGGAACATCAGCACTCAGCACTCTTTTTTTATCCTGGAATAGGATGGCTGCACAGGGGCTTAGAGGTAACTTCAGTCTTCCAAACAAAAACAAAAGGGAAAGAAAAATTAAACTGCATGTGCAGATTTATTCTGAAAAGTAATGGCAAGAAACACAATTTTGACATGTACAAAAGCTCGGTTTATTATCCCCTGGAGAGAAGATGAGTGGAGAAGCTGACATTGGCTGCATAGTGACATTTCAGGATGGAAGGAAGGCATGTAGCCAATTAAGTCTAGCATTTGTACCCTGTAGTGTTTTTCCCCTCAAGTGATTATCTAACACTCTTTAGAATATGTTCACAGCTGCAGCTTCTATTTCTGCCATTAGTAAACTTTTCTACTCTTGTTTTAAAGGAACATGACCTAAACTTCCTTCCTGGTTTATTCTTTCTGTGATTTGGCAGGATTTGGGACCTCAAATGAAACAAACATTTTATTCCACTTGCTATTTTCAGCCCTCATCTAATTCATTTAAATTTTTCCCTTCCTATATTAAAATAAAGTCACTGTTAGCTGAATCGGGGCTTATTTATTTGTTATCCTTTGATTTCAAGCTTGCATTGGCAGCCATCTGGTTTCTAAAGTTACTCTAGATGAAAACAAAAAGGTCAAATAAGTTTTGATGTCTTTCATGTTATATTTGCTACCTTTCTTTGTGTAGACATTTACCAGCTCCTTAGCCTTGAAAAAAAGATGTTTTTATAGGACTTCATTCGAAATTGATACAGGTTGGGTTTATTCTCTTGATCATAATACCACCAAATTATCCCCAGTATATTTAGCATGCTAGCATATCATGATGGTATGTATTATCTTTCTTTGCAAGTTACAGCTTCAGAACCTGAGATAACCTCAGGGTTCAGGCTTTGTTCTCCTTAAAAATCAGGGAAGTTCCGAACCACCTTCTAATCTGCAGAGATTCTCAACGACCCTTGCAACTCCACTTTAAATTATATACAGCTGCTCCATCAGTGAAGAATCAACAGTAAGGCAGTGTGGCTGAAGGACTAAACTCTTCTTATCAAGGAGTTTGTAGTGAGCCAGAAACTGAACTGATTCCTAGTTACTGGTCCAATGGCATAAAGAAGAACTCAACTTCCTCCAAAAATGTGAGAGCAGCTTTGCTGGAAAACAGAAATCTTTCTTTTCTAGAAAATAGAAAAGCTCTGGATATTGACTTAGAATACCCCAAGTTGAAATGAACCCATAACTATCATTGAGTCCAATTCCTAACAGTGCGTTAAAACAAAAACAAAGCACTGAAAGAATTATCCAGCCCTAAGAAGGGTTTCTAAATTGCTGGAGTTTGCTGCTCTTTTAAAAATTCAGCTTCAAAGTTTGTTCTTCAATGAGTAAGTATTCCCCAACAGTAAGTGTTCTTCAAGCAATTGCTTATGAGGATTACTTATTAACAAGATACACAGTAATGTATTTGACTCTATTTTTAAAAATTATCATTTACCCCGTGGGGCATGCAAGAACTTTCCAGTAAGGAAAGAGCGTATCATCCTCACATCACTCCATACGCATGTTATTCAACCAAAACCTGAACCAAGATTATATTTCTGTAATACAAGCTGTGGAACCAAGGGCCACTCTAGCGTCCTTCTTGGATGTACCATTAGAAGACATAGGCTGAAACAACACAAGGATGCTGTACACTGCTATGGCTACTCAATGATCAAAGTAGGCTTCAGGGTTGGGGTGCTCTTTTTTTGTTTTGTTTTTGCTGTTTTTCGTTTTCTTAAGTCAGCTGTAAGAGATAACGAGATAAAACCCTAGGTACTCACCTGCTGACAGTGAGAATCATTTGTGTAAGGGAGTAAGAAGATTAGAGTAGATAAGTGCTTTTATAAGAGCTTTGTGAAAATGTGCAATAGACCTTACAGTGTATGCTGATATTCTAAGGTACTTTAGGGAACATTTTGAGTATATTCATACAAATTGCAATGGCTCCAGCATATAAAGCTGTGTCATCTGCAAGAGCCTGTTTCAGGAGAGTATTTGCAAATTTGTTCCTGCTTGTCATTGATGGTAAATCGCTGCCATTAAAGAGAATCCTATATAAAATTAATCTGGTGATTTTGTCCTGTTATAGGCTATGATTCCCCATGTACAGCAGATCCATACGCTTTTACACTCTTCGGGGTAGAACAAAATATACAGGCTCGGCACATAAACATAATTGGTTTCATTTCTAGAAAGCATCTCCTAAATTTGTTCCTGAACTAAAGCACTTCTGAGGCAAAGCATAAAATGTAGTGTATTTGTTTGCATTCTCTGGGGTTGATCTCAGTGGTCCATTTCTCTGTTTTTTTCCTCCAACACGTTCTGTCCTATTTTCTTGTTCCACTTACAGAGCAAGTGACCATGAACAGATCTTGTCCTTCCTGAATTTCCTCTCCCCTATCTCATCCAGCACTTTATATCAGACAGAAAAAAAGTTCCCAAGGAATAAAATTACCAAATATCTGAATTCCAAGATGGAAAAAAAATAAATGTTTCCTGAATTTTAGAAGTAGCTCTCAAAATACTATTGGAATCTCAAAGACAAATTCACTCTATGTTAATGACCACTAATTGCTCATCACTGTTTTCTCCCCTGCATCAACACCTTTTGGAATTTTAGTTCAAGTTGAAAACTAAAAATAACAGAGAATGCACAATTAAACTGACAAAACACAACACATGTTGTTATTCTAAAATATCCCTGGAGGCTCTATCTACTCCTTGTCAAAGCAAGCTCATACTGGAATAAAATATTAGTGCTTCTACTACTGGGAACTCCTGTCTTTCTTTCCAGAGAAGCTAAGGGCAGTTCTCTTCTTTCATCAATAAGACTTTACCAGACACCCATTATAACAAGGAGATTTATGGGATGTGCTTCTAGTTTGGACTAGAAATACAGGAAATATAGGAAAGCATCTTTGATATAATCTGTTCCACACTGCAGTAAATGTACTTAAGACTCACTAGTATAAACCTGGAGTTTATTATGCCTTCAGCAGCCATCAAGTCACTCGCTAGTTTAGTTGTTTGACAACCATCCTGGTATTTTCCCTCTGAATTTTTTCAACAAACAAGCAAACAAACTACAACAAAAACTAAACTAAATCACAAAACACACCACATAGTTCACTTAATGATGATCCAGTAACACTCTATCTCCATTTGTTTAACTTTTCTTTCATGAAGGACCATTCCTATTACTGTTTATGCTCAAGACTCTTGTGAACTCATCTAGTGGAGCCAGACAACTGCTTTTCATACTAAAAGGTATACTTTAGAAATCAGATACTGTTTAATTTTAAGTCAACAACAAAAGTATGGCCTAATTTAAGAGGAATAAAATTCAACAAAATACAGGTATTTCCTTTCATATTAAAGTAGTGAGAGTACAAAGAAACAGTTTCTGCCAAATTTACAGGAGAAAATACAAGCTGTTTTCTGTCCATTCTTCATTATTTCTAGGGAATAAAGAATAATTGGGAAAGAAGATGATGTAATAATTATGTCATTAGCATGGAGAGGACCTCATCATAATTCCACTTCCCATGAAATGCTGCTGGCCAATGTTTTAGCTGCAGTTTGCCCACTCTTAGAAGAAGCCTAGCACAGCAAGACCCTTCTTGTGAAGCCTACAAAAAGGGATGCAGAGAGATAAAGAATCCACTGATCCTGATGCTGCAGCAAATTGCTTGGTTTCCTGCTTCTCTTCTTCACCCCACATCTAGGAAGTTAGAAAAAAAAGGGTAATGTGGAAAGATATATCAGCTGGTAGAGGTAAACTACATCCGAAACTGGGAAATGAACAGTGAGGTGAGCCAAAGCAAGAGGAAAAATACTTTTTCTTAAAGAGCGTATTTTAAAAGCCTGTGATTTTTCATTTTTGCTGACATTCAGTTCCTTCCCTCAGGGCATTACTCTACTATAAAGTGAAAAACAAAGTTTTCCAATAATCACAGAATTGTTGATGTTGTAAAGGACCTCTGGAGGTCACCTGGTCCAATGTCCCTACTCAACCTTCAGCAGGTTTTCCAGGACAAAGGATTAGTATATATTACAGTTTATAGATTTTTGTATAGATATCTGTCATATCTATAACTGTATACCTTATATCTATTTATCTATATCTATAAACTGTAGTATATATGTATATATGTGCATACGTATTTGCATATTCCATATAGATAGAAAGATATTCCATATACAGATGCTTAAAAAATATATATTAAAATATCTAAGTTATAGACAAATATATAATATTTTGTGTAGATACATAGGGATTTTGTAGAGAAAGATACACAACAAAGTGCAGATAATATCAAGGCTCAAGCCTGATCCATACTGTATTCACCAAAGGAAGAAACTGTGGCCTTTTTGTAAAAAGCCCTAGAGCTGCATCTGCAATCATAGTGGGTAACAAAAGGTAATGTTTAAATCGGCCACACAAGAGCTGGATCTCATCATACTGCACATACAAATGCTAAATCCTAGCAGCCTTAATGAATCCATTATTTTGTTTTATTCTATTTATTTTATCTTACTCTCATACAACCCTTGAGAAAGTCACAGTAATCTTTATTCATGCAGGTTGTGTTGCAAACATGATCTTTTTGTAAGCACAAAGAGACCCCAGAAACCAGAAATGGGACTCCACTCCAGCATTTTGTTAAGATAACAGGTTGTGCTTCATGGGAAAGTCACTTCAGTACCTAATAACCTACAGTAATACATTTACAACCTATAAGAATGTGAGAGTGCTAGCATCTGTAAAAAAGGAGACAGTAACTATCTAACTGTTTACACAAGTTTGTGCGTTAGTAATTATGTTTGTTTTTTATAGGGAACTGATTGAATATTCTTATCTGACAGTAACTGTTCATGTGGGGATATGCAGACCTCTGTAAATCTGATCTATAGCTGTGTCAGTTGAAAATCTAATATCCTTGCCCTGTGCAAGCTGGGATCTACTGAAACACTCGATTTTTCTGCCTCTCTTGGCTAAATATGAATAAGGGCCTTCTGAGAATCAAACCAGATGTTAATAGCATTCTATGAATTGATATAAATCATATGAAAGATGCAGGTGGGTTTTTTGGTAGTACCTAGATGCAGCAACACTAATACTGGTAATCAGTTGTTATTTTCTTGTTGTCAGTTGTTAGTATGAGGCCAATAAATAATGCCACTTGTTGTATTGTTTTTAAGCTGGAGTTGCTTTGCAAACTGCAGCAGAGAGCAACCATTAAGGTGCTAAAATTAGTTTGCACTGCAGTAGTAACAAATTAAAAATGGCACACTGTTACATCAAGCAGTGTACAGTTCTGCCAATTGATTTATGAGGTCAAGAGTAAAAGAATTTATCACCTGGCATTATCTCTACCCAGATTTAATGCCTGCTCTGTCATCAATGCACAAAAAAATATATACAGAAGTAGAGAAAGGTCTTTTCCAAAGACAAGGGCTGTTTACAAAGGAGTGTTTCTCTTTGAGACACTTTAATAAAATAACAGCTTCAGTGGCCTAAATCTCACAGCATAGTGAGCAATCTTTATAGTAGTGGCTTTTTGGCTCCAGACAAATATTTTTAAATTTGTTGTCAAATGACAAGAGGACTGTCATGTCACCTCCAGCGGTGAGGAACATATTAAGCTTTGGAATGCCTGGCGTCTTTGTTCCCCCTTTCTGTCTCCTGGTAGCACAAAATTAATGGCAGACCGAGACCCTTTTCTGAAGTTCAGGACAACATGTTCACCATTAACTCAAAGTCTCCTTTCAAAAATAAGCACTGACAAAGGACAGAGAACTACTTTGGTTCCCATATAAAAAGTCATAGGAGAAGAGAGAAAGAGAAAAGCTAGTTCTTGATTTATGGTGAGGCTTCATCTTTTTTTTTTTTATTTTTTATTTTTTATTTTCAAGTTCTGTAATGTAAGAACTGTTGCCAAGTCTCACCTCAGAGATGTCTGCACTCCAATGACAGATAAATACTTCCCTCTCTACTGTATGCTGAATGCATTCCAATACTTCCTGGATTTGAAAAAGGGTTATAAACAAAAGGGGCTATTATATTAGCATTTGTCTGAAGAGAGGCAAATAAGTATGTGTTCAGGAGACTATAGTGAGTTTATCAACATAACCAGATTTACTCTCATTGTTATCTTTTATATAAGAATGATCTTTAATTTTCATTATGCATAGATGCTCAAAATCCCGGAAGTTCTAATTCACAGTCTTATGATAGATAATTAATACCCTATTTACTGCTCAAAGTCCGTAAAATTAATTGCTGGAAAAACATCAGGTAATTCACACTAAAAAAAAAAAAAAATTAAAAAATAGGAATTTCAGAGATTTCATTAAAATTCAGTAAAAAAATTTCAACATTACCTCATTTGTAATTACGCTAAAAACAAATTACTATCACAAAAGTTGCAAATCCATTGTCAAAAGTCAGCAAAAATCTTTAATTTCTTAAACTCTAGGTGTCTCTATGGCCTACTGAACTCAAAAACTGCTTAGGGCCATATAAAACGTTGTGGTCTGGCTGGGGCAGCTTAAGACTGTTTTGTGTGCTCTGCTGAGTTATATTCTGCTGCACATTGTAAAACACCTGAACTTTGCTACTGGTCAGTCTATATCTAATTAAAAGGCTTAATCTCTGGACACACTCAAGATTTTGGAAAAGATCTGCTTTGGCTTTAGCTCATTTCTAATTACAAATCATACAGTTGTAATGGAATACAGCCAAGTGCAGTACCCTCCAGCTGTCTGTCACTACACAATCATTCAAGTGAAAATAATGACTTGAATATATTTTTAATTAAAAACTATTCAAAAATGTTAAGGGACCTGGGTATGGAGATTTTTGCTTTCTATTTCATTTTAAGCAGTAACAAAGCAAGCGTGAGTGTCACTTTAAACTGCATTTTAGAGATTCTGAAACACAAATGATACTGTAGTCCAAAGTAATGGTATGTTGGAAATGTTTAAATTCATTGTCAAATGATGAGGACTATCATGTCACCATGACACACTAGACACTTCTCAGTTCAACTAGTAGGGGCCTTTTCTTTGCTTTAGGGTTGCTACTAAACCCAAACATTCCATAATAATATGAAAACAAATTTATATCTCATAGTAACTGTACTCAGAGGAAAACATACAGTTGTTATTTTGTATGCAGAATTAGTTTTCTCCCATATGTACTGTGAAATGGGACTAAAAAAGTTTCACAGGCACTATGGCAGTTAAGGAAAATGAAAACAACTGAACATATGCCCATTAGTTTCCATTTAATAAGTTTTTATCTCAAAAGTGGCTGCTGTTCAGCAATGCAGATTCCATGTCAGATTTTGATACAAAGCCTGAGAAAATTTTATACCCAGAGAGAATCAGTAATTTTAGCAAGGATTTGTCTAATGCACAGCACAGACTTTTAACCTTTTTCCACATCCTACCAAATCTTTATGCTGCCACTGATGAAAAAGATTAGATTATTATGTACCTTCCTAAATAATAATACCAACATTTTTTTTTCTTTCAGTGTGCAAAAAGAGAGTCAAAATTTGCCTTCAGTTCTCAAGGAAAGAAAGAGTAAGCAGTACCCCCATAGCACTGAAATTGTCCCCTACAATGATCTCTCAAGTAAAGTTTGCTCCTTACCCAGAAGAGTAAATGGAATCATAGTCAGTGTCTTCAATCTCACCATTTCCATCTAGGTTGCTCAGACTCTTACTCAAATCTTGTAGAAAAATCTTTTCTAAGAAGATCTGCAGTTGGAACCTTGAAGCATTAAGGTGTCCAACTACATGCAGCAATGTGGCAAAATACAGGGCCCTGGAAAACAATCTTGCCCATAATATTGTGTAGGTTGTCTTCAGAAGGGTATGGTTTAGACAAAAAGGGTTGTGCTTTTAGACACATCATATGCTGGAAGGAGGGCTGGAAATACAGGGAATGCCTTTTTTTTCCCATCAAATACACATCTACCTTTCTACTTGTAACTATCTTTTGCACTGGGTGAACACAATGAGGATGTATTCTGTGACTGTCCATACTGCCTCATTCAAAGAAAACCCAAAGATCCTTCTCTAAAAGAGAGAGAGAGAAAGCATTCCACTTGAAATCCCACACAGCACTAGGCTTTGGAGTATTTCTACCACGACTAGATTAACATATCTGTTGATCTGCAAGAAAAAGAAAGGCGATGCAGCAGTGTCCATGCGTAAGTAATTGAGACATCATTACCGCATATGTAAGAGGTGTGAGTAAACTAAACTCTCACCCTTTGATATAGAAACTCAGTGTTTTGAACTATTTACTGGATGATTTGTATTGGCACAGGTACACTTAGAACATTGCTGAGGTTCCCTGATGTGCTCTAACTTACTGCATGAGCTGGGGTTTGGACTAGGTGGTCTCCAGAGGTCCCTTCCAACCTCAACCATTCTGTGTGTGCACATATGATTTACTTCCAGTAAGAGTGGGAGCCACTAAGCACATCCCATTGGTTACTTCTGATTGAAGAAAGAGGTTTAAGAAAGCAAGTGAATCTCCAAGACTAGTTTTTCGTCTCATCAGCGATCATTTTATCTGTCCTTTATTACTTTTGTATCCCATAATTTTGTTATTTTCAGGTTTCTCTAAGAAGCCTCAGCAGCAGAAGAGGTCACAGTGCCATACAAATACTACTGCTTTTGAATAATTTATTTCTAATTTCTGCATTTTAAAACATGTCTCTATGCTGGGGATCCCACTTTTCCCTCCTCCATTCACAAATGATATTTTATTATGCTGTTGAATTTCAAGAAAAATATTTTAGCAGAGAGCTTGCAAAGATGCTGAAGAGCCAACAGAATATAGAGGCATATAACTGCACAGATCCCAGGGAGGAGGGGAAGTAGGGAGAATATCACTAGATACAGAGATTTACTGAACAAAAAGTTATGCAGAGTAAAGGCCAAATATCTGAGGAATCTGACAGTACATCCAGATACTTGATAAAGGGTAACAACTTTAAAACTAAGGAGGGTAGGCTTAGATTAGATATAAGATATTCTTCCCTATGAGGGTAGAACAGGCTGCCCAGAGAAGCTATGGATGACCTATCTCTGATAGTGTTCAGTGTCAAGTTGGATGGGGCCCTCGGGAGCCTGATCTGGTGGAAAGCATCCCTGTCCATAGCGGAGGGTTGGAACTGGGTGGTCCTTAAGGTCAATACCAACCCAAAACATTCAATGATCTTTGTTCTGTTTGAATCACTTGTTCATTTCTAGTACTTCATGTTTTCACCTTAAAAGTATTACAATTAACATATTAATGAACAAACAGGAGAGGATTTCAGGCACTTCCTTGCACTGGACATTGTTTTGAAGATCCTTTTCCAGCAGTTACCAAAGCTGAACTGTTTTCTCTATGGTTAGAGGTGTTTCAGTCCCAAAAGATGCAACGTAACACAGGTGGCAAGTGGTTCCAACTTTCCTGCACCACTTTTTACCCAAATAAGAAAAGTCTTATCCAGGCTGTTTATCTGCCATCTTTTCCAAAGTGATTTTAGATCCCAACAAAATAAGAAATCTTTTAGTGAGTATGAGAAAATTGGAACTACAGCTGAGCTGATGTTAAAGTGCAGAATCTTTGCTTATGTCTAAGTTTGCAAAGAGAGGTACACATTGTGAATTATCTTTCTACAGACAGTGGGCAAGTTACACTAAAGAATTTTCTGGCTGTGCAGAGACTCAGTAATAGGTGCTCTTGTCTTTTAGTCCACTTGCACTCCTATATGAAATAACAGGTAGTCTCCCAGACTTTCCAGCCTAGGGAGCATCTGGGAAAACAAACCTTCCATACCAAATGAAAGCAATGCAACCAAATACCAGTAAGATATGAAGAAGGAAAAAGGGAAAATGTGGTTCCAGTGGAAAAATAGACCATCATATATGAAAAACAAAAGTTACCTTTTAAATCCTTACTTATATGTTTTCAGAAAGGTATACAAATGACAAATATCTATGTAACCGTACCTAGTGCTTGCAGGAGTGCATTTCCAGGAAAAGGTTCAATTGATATTTTATTACCCAGATTACCAAGACATGACAGGTATCATTTTTCAATATAATGTAGCACTTACGCTCAGCGTCAGTGGACAGTTGTAGCAGAAGTCTTGAGAACTCCAGAGTCCCATGAAGGCAGTTAAAGACTGTACATACATATATATATATATATACATATATATATAAAAGTTTGCCTGGTAGTTGTTTCTCAAGTCAATTCATCTGTGAATTGACCAGAAGCATGTAACATGTGACTGCAGAATGGACTTGTAATAGGATGCCTAAACATCACTGAAGCTTTCTTCCTTTGCCAAGAATTTCTTCTGCCTCTGTGCATTTTATCATCTAGGAACATCCTCTCTTATTCAGCATAGCACAAGTAATAACATGAACAATATCCTTCAGGGCTGAAGCTTGTGTGCAAACACTAATTAACTTACAAGGCATCCCACCCTAAGGGATGCAGGAAGTAGATACAGGAGTTAGTGGCTTGGAGATAGATTAAATTTATATTATGCATGTGGATGTAATATATTTACGTATTTCCACATCTCCACAGGAAAGTTCCAAAGATATTCAAACCGCTATTGACTGTTTTATCTGGGCTAAAAACAGATATCCCTTCTTAGGAAATAGGAATACTGACAATATATAGCAACCCAAATTCTTAGTGTGTTTCTAAGATCAGCAAAACAGGTTTTTTGTTGTTGTTGTTGTTTGGTTTTTGGTTTTTTTTGTTGATGATGGACAGAGGAGAAGAGGAAGGAAGAGGGAAAAGATCAAAACCCAGAATGACATGTGTCAAAGATGCATCACTGAGCATGACTCATGCAACAGAAATGCTCAGAAGTATTAGTCATGAATCTCAGTAGTTAGGAAAAAAAGCTACTAGTCCACCAGATGTCAAACCTATCATTTTGATGCCTAATTCCCATGCAAAAGGTTCAAAAAATTAGGATAGTCCGTATTCAAGTTTTCTTTTTGTCTTCACCACATTTCCACTTTCCACAACATCCCACTGAGGAAACAAGGCCAAAATTATTGCAGTCTACAAGTTGATACTGATGAAGATCTTTGCACAAACTCTTTGTTAAAAGTGAGCTGCCTTAACAAAATCCCATTCTTAAATCTATCCTACATCACTCCCACCGTGTACTTATGCACTGTTCATTCCCCACATGAAAAACTTTATATATTTCCACAGAATACCTTGTTTTATGTGACTTGACTGCCATTCTTTTTAGATTGCTTTACTTCTTACACCAAAAGCCAAGAACAGTTCGTGAAAATTCTATCATAATTCCCTAGGTACAGTATCGTCTGTTAAAAGATACCCATACACCTCAGATCTTATTCCTCCTGCTCCTGCCTGTCCTGCTGTAACAGCAGATATCACAGACTCCTGTGATAAGCAGGCCTTGCACTTGCTCTGGATAGACTCTCCCTCTTAAACCCTCCCCTTTTTCCAATGCCAATTAATAGAAACTGAAATCATTTGAGAAACACAATTCTGAATCAATTTGTTTTGTCTAATTATGAGCCTTGCAGAAGTCCACCTTTCCAAAGCAATGAATCTCCAATTAATAGAAAACTAAATCAAAAGATAGTACTGCATTAGTTTGCTATTGCACCTCTGGTCTTCCTCTGGTAAAATGTCACAAATAAAACACGGTTTTCAAGCTTCTGTGTTGCCACAAAGCACTGTTTGCTGCAGACATGCACTACTCACCTCTTTTTGTTGTTTAAATGCCCAAGGCTAACAAATCAGTACACCTAATGAGAAAGACCAATTAGCATTCTTGCCTTTATCAGGATAGAGCCAGCCTGTGGTACCTCTGCTGACACAAAGCAGGAATACCTTGCACAGTTTGAGGATGCTTACTAAACACAGCAGCACCACTTCTGGAGTAAAAGATGGCTACATGAGAGTAAGGACACCATAGGCTGAGCATAGCTGAAATATTCCATACGGTGTTTAATTAGTCAGAGTTGGTGGATACCCCTGCTGATTAGCCGTCACAGTTTGAATGTCTTGGACCAAAGCAAACATGTATGGAAAAAATAGCACTGCATATGAAATAAATTCCACGTTTCTGCCTGAAGTTTGCCTGTCTGAAATCTCTCACTATTGAAGAGAATGAAGTCCTGAATATTCTTGGCTGTGGTGGATGATGTTAATTTTTCTCTCAGACAAATTTATGAAACAAACTTGTAGGTCCTCAGAGATATGCAAAACCATGTGGAAAACGATGGGGTCTTAAACTCTGTTACTTGCAAAGCCCCAGAAGTTCCTTTTGCTGGTCACATGATTTGAGTGGTAGATTTATATTTATGCAGATGAGTAAAAAAAGTAAAACTATGAACTTGTATTTCCATCCATTATTCACAATAATCCTGCAAAACATTTCTGAATACCCAAATTAAATTTTCCTTTAAAAGTTTTTATATTTTTAGCTGAAACTGTACAAAGGCGGGTCATCAAAGATTCCTTTGGAGTACCCATAAACTAAGATCTACTAATTTGTAGTGTTTTATTTTTCTTACTGTCACTGCATCCAGTTTGTATGTATAAGAGTGGAAAATGTCAAATAATTCTGGCCTCGGTCACAGCTTATGAGGAAGGCTGGAGAAGTAATATCTTTAAACATTGCAACCTCCATCATCTGTAAAAAGAATTCCAAGTAGAATAGTTGCAAGGAAAAAAAAGTAAAAATATTATGAAATGGCAAAAAAAATAATAATATGGTTATGGGTAACCTTATCCAGCTTCGTATTGTTTAACTTTTCTGATACAATTCTTAGAGACAGGAGACTGTAATATTCCCACAGGATCTGTGCTTTAGTCAACATGGGGATTGGCCAAGCAGTCAATCATTACTCTGGTGTATCTCCACACTATATGTCTACTTATGGCTTGAACTATTCTTAAAACAGAATGATTTATTATTCCTTGGGCTTTTCTATTGCACTCCTTGAGACTGTGCCTGAAAAGGAGTTAACATTCACAGCCTGCAAGGGAAGCAGAAGTGTTCTCTGCATTCTACAGATGGGCAACAGAGGCACAAAGATATTAAGACTGAAGCTGCATTTCTCTACATTTCTCAACTGGACACTGACTTTTTTCCTCCGGAGTACTCTGGAGTACTCCAGTCTGGAGTACAAAGCTCCAAGAGATTCACAGAGATGAAAGAGCTCCAACCTTAGACACTGTGAATGGCATACATGAAATAATGGAGGGTAATTCCTTACCAGCTGTGAAAAGAACAACTTGAAAATGCCTTTTCCAACATCATATAGGATTTCTATTGCAAAAAACGAAGAAAATCCATTTTTATAGGGTAATATTCAAAGCTATGATCCAAGAAGCCATAGCTGATCTCCCTGCAGCTGCCCATCTGATTTATAATGCACACTTAAGAGAATTAATTCTGTCATTCTGTAGTTTCTGTGTTTTTTTGTTGTTGTTTGGTTGGTTGGTTGGTTTTTTTTTTTTTTTTTTGTTTTTTTTTTTGCAACTTCTCTCCCTTTACTTGGTATATAGCTTATTGGCTTTGTTGTGTGTGTGTGTGGTTGCCATGGTTTTTAAGAGGGAAAACTCAGAATTTATCCCAAGGCATCAGACTGGTCATCAGTAGGGTTGTAACCTTCACATCAGCCACACAAACCTCTGCTGTTTTAGATAAAAGGCTGATAGTATGAGTAGTCCATCACTGCTTAGACAGATCAGGTTTAGAAGGCAGCAATATTAGCACTATTTTTCTAACTGCTCTGAATATTGCAATAGAGAGTGTATATATATATATACACATATAATGGAAAACAACTGTAGACATTTTTTTTTTCCCCAGCACCACGCAAGGTTTGTTTGGAGCAATGTCATACTCATTTTGTGGTCATCCCCTTACTGAAAGGCACCTTCAACTGATCCTAAGAATTCACAGCCCTTTCAACTTCTGTAAGAGCATGTACTTGCTTGCATAACCCTTTTCATTTTCCCATATAGACAGACTATTCGCTCCCTCTTAGCTTGCTATTTGCTCACTCTTGCTTTCTCTTTATGTCTGTCTTCTCACAAATCTAGAGGACAAAGACAGGAGAGAGACTTTGGGGTTCCCATAAACCCTGCAAGGAAGCCAGTTACTGCTGGATAAGAGATAACAAGGTTTGTTATCTCTTGTGACTGCACTAGCTAAACCCCTACCATCTTCAGACCCTTACTTTGTTTATAACTTATTTTTATTAGATTTTTTTTTTCTTTTTTAGCATGATCTGCTGCAGCAATGACAAAACAAGACTAGCCTTTTCCACAGGAAAGCAAGAAGTATGCTCAGGCACAGTAGAAGATGGAACTGAAAGTCAGCCAATGTAAAAACAGCCTACATTTATTTTTGTCTTACTCATTCTTGTTTGCAAAGTCGTCTTTTCTGGACACAATATCTCCCCTTCCTAATGCCAACATTCTTGTCATTTATTGAACAAAGCCTGTCTCAGCTCTGTCTATCTGCCTATTTTGCTGATACAGATTAATGATTTGACAGATTACTGTTCTTTAATGATATACAAACTGTAATCGAAACCATGTCAGATTTTCAACAATAGCACAGCAGAAAATTAAAGCACCCACATAACTTTGTTTCTCAGAGAAATTAAAGGTCAAGTCAATAAAAGGTTAAGCTGACTAGTATGAATTATTATAATAACATTCTTAACCTGTCACAAGATCAATAATTGGTGTCATCATTCATTTTCTAAAACTAAAGACACTAACACTATTATTCTAGTAAGAGAGGAAGATAACATATGAACTTCCTGTCATTCCTATTTTATTAAATTGGGAAGTTTCAAACTCAGATCAGTAAAAAGAAACAACAACAAAAGACAACAACATCAAAGATAAAATATACTGTGCCTACATAGCAATGATCATTTGATTAATGATTTATTGGAAAGCTATGGTACACTTTACAGAGCTTAAATTACAGCACTGAGAGTAATTTTTTTTTTCAATATATTTATCTTAATGTTCTTTGCAGTTATAAGAATGTGATACCTTTTAATTCCTGAGTATTTTTTCTTGGCTGGTAGAAATTGTCATACGTTTTATCTTTTGAACTCATTACAGGCTGTCAGAAAAACAGAATGGGCTTGATTTTTCAGTTCTGCACATTTGCAGAGTTATAAAATTACAATAGAAATGTGGATATTAAGTAGTAGTACACCTTTTTTAAGAGTTACTGTTTCTTTCCTGTTCATTTTACTTGCTATTTTTAAAATCTTCTCATTCTGTAGGTGTGAATGACCCTGCTTGGTTCAAGTCAGTATGCAACCCAGCCAAGTGTTTGCTCTTTCACAGAGACATCCGAGTTTTGCTTTCCCAGTTGTTCGCTTGCTTCAGCTAAAGGTCACACAGAATTGGCTTGCCTACACTTAAAAGAATTTCCCAGGAGAGCTATATGGGCCAGGGAAGACCAGAGTTTTTACTATCAAAAGCTTTCTTTTGATACTGGGACTTAAAATAGTGCCTCACATTGCACTAGTCTACTAACACAAAGGCGGAGTACAGGTGACTTTAGTAGGGTATGTACATATAAGTATATGTACAGCTGCATCACTTACATATACAGCTTTTTGAGCAGTAGATAAATAGAATGAAGGAGGAATTCATGTGTTGCCAGAAATTAAGAACAAAGTAAAACAAAGTTTTGCGAGACTGAAGCTAAAATTCCATATCTGTAGAAGGCAAAGGTGAAACAGACCCAAAATCATGCACAGCAGCTTAGAAAAAGAACCAAATGGATCTTTAGTAAAATACTTTTGCAGTAGATTATGTGATATGTGTCATGAGATTTTGAATAAGCAAATGGGAAATAGGGAAATATGAAAGATGAGAACTGCGTTATGTGACAGAGAAATGCAGTCCCTGTATTAAAGCAAGGTCTTATACTAAAACACAGATGAATTAGGAATGTGATTTGCATTTGGTACTACTACCATCTCATATTTTATGTCTATATTTTTGTCTTACAGACTTGACAAACATCAAGCCCTTCCAAGCAAAAATCCTAATGCAGCATCCAAAAATTGAAAGAAAACCAAGCAAAGGAGAGACAGTTTTGTTTAGCACATTTGTGGGTGATACACAGACAGTGATGTAGCATCACTCTGCATCAGGAATGTGGCATCTGAAACAGCAATATTACGTTCCAGGATTTGTTTTCATGTTTGCCAGCTGCAACATGCATTTAGAACTGTAAAAAGGCTATTTGTTCAGAAAGAGCTTTGATGCAGCCAAGACTTCATAAAATTTATTCAAATCTGGTCATTAGTTCTAGTTATCTACTCAAAAAGAAAGTTTCTTTTACAGACTTACATATGCTACTTTCATTTCAAAAACATTTCAAAAAATGTCCTTAATGTTTGTAAAAGGGACTAAGAGACCCACAGATAATCATACATAATCAAAACTGCTTCACTGTTCAGACGTCTACAGATTTTCTTATGATTCTTTAAGAAAAAAAAGATATATCTTTCTAAATGATCCCATAAAAACATCTGTCCATATCCAAGCAGTTCCAGACGAAGGCCTGTGTGTCCATATTTCTTGAGTAGGTACAAAATCACAAAAGTTCAGTCTAGCCAGTCTAGTTTCTGACTGAAACAAGAGAATTTTTCCAGAGGCAGTAAGTAGTCTAGAAACTAATAAGTAGTTTCTAGGCTAATAGTCAGTAGTTATAATCGGTATTTCACATACCTGTATAAGCTAAAAATGAAATATTCAAACAAGAATTCATACCTGAAGGGCATAACAGACCACTGCAAACAATGAAATAGATTTACTGTAGCTGGATTTTATTCAAGCATTTGATATAGGAATTTTGCCTTACAAACTTAATTCAGATTGACTTGAATATGAACGAAAATTACATGGACAATAAATTAACTGAAAAAATCTGTAAAAAAAAAAAAGAGTAGTAATAAATGTGACTGTACGAAGCTGGAAAACCATTCAGTGTAATGATACATAGTTGACTCTTAATTTTCATTTGTGTTCAGGGGATGGGCAGTAAGTACCTTTATACACCCAGAAAATACACGCACTTTCTCTTATACACAGACACAGTAACAAACTGGAAGATCACGTAAATTCCAGTGTGATACTACAAAGGGATTCAAAGACTGAAAGCTGATGATACATCTCAAGAAACTGTGAGCTAATGCCAAATATTACTAGTAAGAAATCTAGAATACAGTGGTCCAGAAGGCAAAGTAGGGGTATCAGTGAACACTGTTTTAGGAATAAATTTTTAGTGTTGTATGCTGGCAAGAATACACCATATTTTGGGGGATGAACTGAGTGAGGTGATACAGTCTGATACAGACACAGTAAAGCATAGAGGACTGGCCAAGACAAGCCTGGAATATTGCATTTGGTCCTGTGCTCCTCAGCATCTAATTCTGACACATAGGGAATTCAGAGAGGAGAAAAGAAAGCAGTGCCTGAAAGTAGTAATATCTAGGCCACAATTCTATTGAAGTCAATGACAGGCACCTACATACCTTTGAGGATCAGGCCCTCAATCATGTATAGAAAGATTTGCTTATGAAGAAAGATTAAAAGGTCTAAATATGAACAGTTCAGCCAAGTTCTGACTAAAGGGAGACGTGATAACTGCCTATAAATATTTGAAGGGTATAAACATTAAGAAGGGCGATTAATTATTTAGTTTGGTACAAGGGATATAACGAGGAGTAATGGGATGAAATTAAAAAAGTGAAAATTTAGGCTGCTCCCTGACAGGGATGTATATTTCATCTGTGAAATAATTTACACTGAACATCACAAAAAACTTCTTCAATGTGAGATGTATTAGCCTGTTACAATCTCCCAACAGTAATGGCAGAAGTCCCATTATTTTGAGACTGCTAAACTAAAATAGAACAGTATGAGAGAATGAATACAGGATTATCTAGCACTGGTCAGGAGACTCTGGATGACTTGACAAATGTTAAATTATCTGAATGATCATTCCCTCCTTCAGCTTCTGAGACTTTTCTTAGCTTTCCTACCCAAGAATACCACAGCATAATCTTTGCAATGAGGTAAAACAGGAAAGACAATTTTGGAAGTGGACAAAATTTGAGAGGGAAGACACTGTTCTCACTTTCAATTACAACTCCTACCCAGAAAGTAAAAGGCAGAACAATAACTACCCTAAGAGAAGCCCACCAGCATTTACAATCAGAATTAGGACAGATTAACAACCAAGGCAGTGGCGGGGGGGTGGGAAGGAAAGATTTACAAGAAATGAACTTGTATATCACAGAAATACCATTTAGGAAACAATCTCATGCCTCTAAGTTTCGCATGCAAAATTTTGCAATTTCATCACTTGCCGTGTGCCTGTTCAAGCATGACACATCAGAAGTGAAACCCATCTGAGTTAGAGCATGACCTTGTCTATTAACAAAACAGTGCAGTGCTGTGGAGAAGTGGAACTGCACTACCCAAAGGAATTCCATTGCAAGTGCAGAAAAAACAGCTTTAGAATCTAAATACAGCTTTCTTTCATCTCTACTAGAAGCAATCAGCTAACACTGCAGTTCCCATTTCCATTCTCTCCATGATGGATTTGCCATCATAGTATCACTATTTGTTATGTCATACTTTGAAAAGAATTCAGCAAATAGGCTCTCAGAAAGAGTATAATTTAATATTAGATTGCTTTAAAAAAAAAAAAAAAAAAGCAACAACACAAGAAGGCCAAATATCTCAGCAAAACATAGGGGACATATATAAGATTATTCTGAGTGGAAAGAGATAGAAAGAATATTCAGCTATTTGAACTCCACCCTGGGAGAAAAATGATTCCACTTTTAAATAATTCCATTACTTTTTATAGGCAATTAAAATGGAAGGGAATAATACTCAATATATCTCAAGCACTCAAATCCAAGAAGTGGATCCTGAAGCTTTTAAAGAATTCTTCATAGGCTTGATCTTGCAAGACAGAAGATAGAGAATCAAGTAGAAACATCTCTCTCTCGTAAGCACAAACACTTCAGTTAGTTATCTTGCACTACAGAAGTCTCACCAAACTCTCATTTCCATCTCTCATAAGCACAAACACTTCAGTTAGTTATCTTGCACTACAGAAGTCTCACCAAACTCTCATTTCCATCTCTCATAAGCACAAACACTTCAGTTAGTTATCTTGCACTACAGAAGTCTCACCAAACTCTCATTTCCATCTCTCATAAGCACAAACACTTCAGTTAGTTATCTTGCACTACAGAAGTCTCACCAAACTCTCATTTCCATCTCTCATAAGCACAAACACTTCAGTTAGTTATCTTGCACTACAGAAGTCTCACCAAACTCTCATTTCCATCTCTCATAAGCACAAACACTTCAGTTAGTTATCTTGCACTACAGAAGTCTCACCAAACTCTCATTTCCATCTCTCATAAGCACAAACACTTCAGTTAGTTATCTTGCACTACAGAAGTCTCACCAAACTCTCATTTCCATCTCTCATAAGCACAAACACTTCAGTTAGTTATCTTGCACTACAGAAGTCTCACCAAACTCTCATTTTCATGCATGTGTACGTGAGCTCATTTTTAATCACTTCCTTGAATGTAGCATTTTCAAGACAACAAAGAAACACTAATTACTGGAATGAACTTCTAGAAAATAAACAGTCATATGCAAGTTTTTGCTGTATTTGAGGCCAGCAGCAGACCTGTAATGGCTCAGACTCTACACTGGATCATTGGAAACTCAGGGTATCACCAATTAAGTCACCGATGTGCCTTTCTCCATCAAATCAAGTGCTGACCAGCCAAAACACTGATAATCAATAAATTTTAAAAAATAGCACTATTACAATTTAGGGACAATATTTACTACTCCAACCTAATTAACCCTGACCAAACCACTAGCAGCAATCTGCCTTTGTGTCTTGATTTTTTTCCCCTTCCATTTTTCATTGTTACTCTAAAGGGCCTGTGTACTAAAGTTGAGTTTTTTAAATACAGGTTTTTCTTTCACAGAAGTGTAGGTAAGCATGATGAGTGAAACATGACAAAAATGAACTCAGTAACATTTAGTTGAGACTATCTGTTGCAAGAGGAAAAGCAAGCAAACCTATTACAAGTTCTCTCCTAATAATGGTTGTAGTTGGAGAAATATTTAGTTGATTCTACAATAATAATCTGTACCTATTGCTCTGACACTTTTTTGTAATCACCTACCTGTGCTTTTAGATATCCAAATCAACTACATCTGTATGAGCAAATCTTACCCTAATTCAAATTCATGCATACTTGGAGAAGTCAATGAGCCAAATTCCACTTAGTTGTACCAGCATTACATTCAGAGGACATAATTGGTCTCAGTGGCTTTGTTCCAGAGCATGGAATATGCCTTAACACAATTCCACAGCCTATAAATCTGGATGGAATATGTCTCATGCAGTAAACAGTGAAACATACTGTTAGGATAAATTTTATGACGCCTTTGCAGACTTTCTTTCTGACTCCAAGATTTGAGAGATCACGAACAAGAAAGCTGAGTAGAATTTCTTGATTTTCAACATCTATTTCTTTTGCAAATCACACAAGCAATACAACCACCACTGCCCTGAAGGCCAGCCCAGTAAAGCAGGTTCCTCAGACAGCTATGACTAGCATTTGTTCATACAGAGGAGGATCCCACCATTGACCAGGCTGAGCATGTGGTTCTATCAGTAGGAAAGTCAAATGGAGCAATACCAATAGGGACACAGTCAAGAGCACATGCTCTCAGCACTACCATCTGATTGAACTTCATAAAAGTATAGCACCAGCTGCCACTTTCCTTCAAAAAAGGTTGGAAAATGGAGCAGGAACGGAGCAGGCAGAAATCTTCTTTCTATTCCAACCAGTAGTTGAAGTACTTCAAAATCAGAATTTTGGAGAGGCATCTGCCATTTCTTCTACTGTGATGTGATCACTCATTTTCACTTAACAGCTGGACAATGAGTGTAATGGAAATTATGCAAAACCTAGTATCCAAATCTGATTTCCATATCACCAGTAAAAAGCTCTTCTGAGAGACCATTATTGAGGATCTGCAAGTCATAAGGGGGCTAGAAGCTGCCTTTGGGAGCCCTAGCCTTGGGAAACATCTCACCTTTGTTAGCTGGTATAATGTCCACAGAACAGCATTGTTACTCTCTGATGGAATGAGCACTATAAGAGAGAAGAGCTCTACTCAGGATCACTGAATTTTCAAGTATTGTGAGTAAACTGCTGTGGCTGAAAATAATTTACAAACTAGGGACTAAGACACTCTTACAAGAGCAGCACATGAGTTCAAGCTCTTCAGACTCAGCTTAACTGTGAATTTATCTTTTCCATAACTATACAGATGAGTGATGTTGACTTCAAGTACCAAACAAGGGACTCCACATTCCTTTCAGTCTTTGTGTGTGGGGAACGAGTACTGGCTTCTTCATTTCTTTAAAGGAGTGCCTTTTTCCTCTACTACTTTGTTCTGATTGTTTTAAAGGACATAGGGACTTACTATCAGGATGGATTCTAGAAAATGAATTGCAAAGAAAGGTTAAAGAAATTATTTGAAAGCAAGAAATGGCAACTATTTCTCCCATCTCCCAGAGTTGTGTTAAACAATGCTGTCCTCAGTGAGCAGCCTCTGGATAAACTACGCAGGTCTGTCAGTGTACAGCTTGGTGATAGCCAGCCGATTGTAACAAGCAAACCAGCCTAGAGATTGGCAGGTTTTGTCAGCCTGTATTTCTGAGACATTTAGCTTTCTCAGTGTGTTGCACAGAGAAGCTAGATGTCTCTTCTTAAGGATCTAGAGCACAATGCACCAGCCAAATGCCTTAAACCTTGGGTTTTTACTCAGAGCTGTAGCAGATATCTGATTCTGTGCATTACCTGAACATTTGTGTTGTATGCTATATAGTAATGAATGTATCAGAAATAAAATCTGATCACAAAAAACTCGAAAATACTTAAATGTTAACAAATATTAATCAGCAGATTGACTACAAAACTGAATGAAAATGTTAACAACTTTAAAAAACACAGAAACGAAAACATTTCTCAAGGAACTAATGACTTGAGTGCCTTTGTGTATAAAAATGGTGCCTAAATACTCTCACAAGATGTTATTCTGAGTACACAGAACACTGTTTTCAGCTACAGATTCAATATTAGCATTAAATACCTAAGCACCATGTAAGGAATTGACTCTATTAACACAGAATTTGTAACAGGTGCATAATAGGCACTTCTGCAAAATTTTATGGATCTTCAATACACGTACAGATGATACATTAATAACTATGTACAGAATTTGGATAACTGCAGGTTTTGCAAACAGTCCGCTGTGTATGTATGGTTTTCAGGTTAAGCTTCCTAAAAAGCTTTTACCTTCATCCACAAATAAAACCATGTCCCCCTCCTCCTTTTTTTCTAAAGACCATAGACACATGCAGGAAAAAAAAAAAAAGTTGATACCACAATATATTTTCTAACTTACTTTGTTAGCTTTTTTCCTTGTTTTAACCCTATTATGTGATTTTTCTGCATCAGTCCATTACTAACTGTGTAAAATCAGCACCTGATCAGTCCAGACATCAAAAAACATTAAAATTACCGAACTAATATTTCTCCACCCTCCCACCTACTCTGAAAAAAACTGCCAAAGTTTCAAGAGGAAAGAGAAAGCCTTTGTCTTAGCGATGTATCACCAGCAACTAAATGATGAATACAAAGTCAATAGCATAATCCTTCTTTAATACAATACCCAGGTGCCAGTGTTCCTAGCACTGTATTGGGATCAGGTTCAGCTAAGAGAGCAATAAAATAAATTCACCTTCCCTGTCCAGATACTTTCAAAGGTCCACAAAAAAAAATCCTTGTTGTTCTCTCGCACAGCATTGGCAGAGTCTGGACTCCTCCAAGACTCTACAGGAATAAGACAGAAGTGAAGCACTCACTTCTTACAACCTCCCAGCACGGGCAGCTGCTGAGGGAGGCAAAGAGCTGCCAGCATTAAGGACAAGTCCTAGAAATGCACTTGACCTCTGGAAACACCTCATCCCTGGGGAAATGAAACAAAACAAAACAAACCAGTGAGCAAAATGCTGATCCCATGGCAGAGGGACTTCCATCAGCCTGGCCTCGACTCTGCCGTGGGCTCTCAGAGAGAATTTACTCAGCTAATGCTCCCGGCTTTGCCCTCTATCCTCACTCCTGTGGTAAATAAAAGCAATCGCTAATTATCAACAGAAGATACTATGAGATACAGGAGCTGAAAACTACCTTTTAAAGGCAGACTTAAAGCAAAGGGCAAGCTATTAGCAACACAGCTTGAAGATCCATGCAGAAAATTAGACAATTATGTGTCTTTCCTGGACAATTGCACCTGATTTCTGGAGAGTCTAAATTTGCCAATTAAAAGCAAACCAACAAAAAAATAATTCTACCTTCTCCATTTGCAAGAAAACCACTGTGCCATGAAAACAGTGTTTGTGCTTTCTGGCAGGGAAGCTCCAGCTCCACAGTTTTGCTTTTCAGAGGTTTCTCAAGCTACTGACATCACAACACTTTGGGTTTTGCTACTGGCCACAAACATATCCCAGAATGCCAAAGGGCAGGGAAGCAATAAGGTTCAGAAACAACTCACCCTGCTGCTCAAGAAAACTCCCAGCACAGTGACTGAGCAGGAGCAAGGAGCACCAAGCACATATAGGAACACCAAGAGAGATGGTAAAACCGCAGTTGAACACCATCATATTGGCAGCTGTTAATGGGGTACAAGTTGACAACTGCTTGCAACCTTCTTTTAAGTAGAAGGTGGCTATGAAGCAGCAGATGTAGAGACAGGAGAATGCTCTGTGTTTATAAACCAATATAAGAAGTTTGGGGATGAGTTCAGCAAGTCAACTGAGAAGAGTAATGTGTAGCACCAAAAAGTTCATCACTCTTAAAAAGATCTCAGTGCCCTTCTTTTCCAGAAACCTGTAGTTGTAGCAAGAGGAATGATTTCTCGCTAAACAGAACCTTTCACCAGTGACAACACTGCTATGTCCTATTTGTTCACAACTAGGAAATGTTTAGCATGCTTCCCAAACATGTACGTGAGCATTAAGTGTCACTGGTTTTACAAAGGGAAGGAAAATTTGAGAGAAGTGCAGAAAGGCAGAATACAAAATGTGCAAGTGGAGAGTGCATGAAGGGTATGAGAAGGCAAGAGA
>PPHD01005776.1:0-25743 GCA_002909625.1 Bambusicola thoracicus | reverse complement strand
GTCTCCTCTGAGCCTGCTCTTCTCCAGACTGAACAATCCCAGCTCCCTCAGCTGCTCCTCATAAGACTTGTGCTCCAGACCCCTCACCAGTTCTGTTGCCCTTCTCTGAACGCATTCCAGGGCCTCAATGTCTTTCTTGTAGTGAGGGGCCCAAAACTGAACACAATACTCAAGGTGTGGCCTCACCAGTGCTGAGTACAGGGGGATGATTACCTCCCTGTTCTGCTGGCCAAGCTATTTCTAATTCAGGCCAGGATGCTGTTGGCCCTCTTGGCCACCTGGGCACACTGACGGCTCATGTTCAGCTGAGCATCATCCAACACCCCCAAGTCCCTTTCCTCTTCACAGTCATCTAGCCACTCAGCCTCAAGCTTATAGCGCTTCATGGGGTTATTGTGGCCAAAGTGCAGGACCCGGCACGTGGCCTTGTTGAACCTCATCCCATTTGCCTCAGCCCAGCGACCCAGCTTATCTAGATCCCTCTGAAGGGCATCCCTACCCTCAGGCAGATCGACACTACCTCCCAACTTGGTGTCATCTGCAAACTTACTGAGGGTACACTCAATCCCCTCATCTAGGTCATCAATAAAGATATTAAACAAGATGGGCCCCAGTACCGACCCCTGGGGGACACCACTTGTAACGGGTTGCCAGCTGGACTTTAACTCAATTAACCACTACCCGCTGGGCACAGCCCTCTAGCCAGTTCCTTACCCAAAGAAGGGTATACCTGTCCAGGCCACAGGCAGCCAGTTTCCCCAGGAGAATACTGTGAGAGACCATGTCAAAGGCTTTGCTGAAGTCTAGGTAGACTACATTGACAGCCTTTCCCTTGTCTACCAGTCTGGTCACCCAGACGTAGAAGGAGATGAGGTTGGTCAACCATGACCTGCCTTTCATGAACGCATGCTGGCTGGGCCTGATCCCCTGGATGCTATGCATGTGCCTTGTGATCTCACCCAAGATGATTTGCTCCATAAGTTTCCCTGGTACTGAGGTCAGGCTGACAGGACTGTAGTTCCCCAGATCCTCCTTACTGCCCTTCTTGTAGATGGGAGTCACATCAGCAAGCCTCCAACCCTCTGGGACCTCTCCAGGTAACCAGGAACACTGATAGGTGATGGAGAGTGGCTCGGCAATCACCCCCGCCAGCTCCCTCAGCACTCTAGGATGGAGCCCATCTGGTCCCATGGCCTTGTGACAGTCCAGATGGAGGAGGAGCTCTCTGTCTACACCTGAATCACGGGGGTGTATTCTGCGTAGCATCCTGGACTTCCAGATCAGGGTGTAAAGTGCCCTGAGGATAACTGATCTGCCTATTAAAGGCAGATGTAAACAAGGCATTGAGGACCTCAGCCTTCTCCTTATTCCCAGTGGTCACATTCCCCGCTGCATCAAGTAAATCCCACAGGTATACAAAGATCATGTTGATTTAGTATTCAAATGCTATAAAAATATTCTGGATTTTTTTTAAACTCTGATAAATCTTGTACACTAGTTAGTGTTTTGCTGGAATGGTGTTGAAAGTAAGTCTGAGTTACTTTAGGCACTATGGACAGGCTAGAGACATCAGACCTGAGCAGCATATCCAGCTCCCTGACATGCTCTTGTAGCTTTGCATGTGGGAAAATGCCTTAAGGAGTATTTTCCATCTCAGATACCCTCTTGTTAGTATTGATGAGCTCTGGAGTAACACAAGGAAGCGCTCTACCACAAGTGCTGTGACTTAAGCTGTCTTTCTTGGGAGCAGTTCTTGGTATTTTATGGCTTTTAAGCTTCAACATTTGGATATAGAAGGAGCCTGGCTTGCATTATGTGAGCTTGTTTCCAGCTTTGGACATAGGGAGGCTGCACTTTCCCGCAGGTATATTAGGTCAGACTCTAAAGGAGACCATTAGATCACGCAGTCTGCCATACGTGGCATAGCCACTGCAAGTTCACCCTGGGGTGTTCTTGCACCAGCCCCTGCCCCTCAGAGAAAAGCAGACCAACCCTGAGTCTAACAGGTGCATCCTGAAACTTCTCTTTGCTTTGCTTTTCAAAATCAGCGACAGGGTACATCTCAGGCTGCCAACGTCTCTGAGTACAATGCCACGGCGCTTATGGAACTCCTGCGCGAGAAGGAAGAAAGGATTCTTGCTCTGGAAGCTGACATGACCAAGTGGGAACAGAAGTACCTGGAGGAGAGTGTGATGAGACAATTTGCTTTAGATGCAGCTGCGACCGTGGCTGCTCAGAGGTAAATTAAACTATTCATAGTACAGGGATTATTTTATTTTTCCTGTTGAATGTCATGTTTTTCACAAAACAGTGTTGTCATATCACCCTCCCACAGTACCTCTCCTTGTGGTCTGCACATCTTCTCAAACCTCTGCATACAACTGGAGCTTGGCTGCTTTTGCTGGGAGCTGTGTGACTGTTGACTATAAGAAACTTTTTTGCAAGGCAAGGTTCCCCCACGTGCAAGAGCCATTTTCCTGACTAGAGTTGTCCTAAGCCATTCCTAGAAGCTGTTGCTTCAAAAATAGATGTGTGAGGAGGGTTGTTGGGGTTGTTTTTTTCTTTTTTTTTTTTTTTTCCCTTTTCAAGCAGGAGTCAGTCCTTGCTGAAGTCATGTGGGATGGGGTGAGTTTGGTGATTCACATCGTTACCCTGAATGGCTTGCTTGTTCTCCAGAATGTTTTTGCAAATTACTTTGTGGTATTGTCCTCAACATGGTTACTAACCAGAAACATCTACTAGGAAATTCTGCTCCAAACATTCTGCTGTGTGTGGAGAGTAGTTCTTGTGGGAGTGGGAAGGGGAGGGTGTCTGAAATTGGGTAACAAGCTCACATTCCAATGCAGCCATATAGAAGCAGTTATTATGGTTATAAATAGGCCCAAGTCTTCAGCTAGCTGGTAAACAAGCGCTGTTATTGGAGGGCAACTCTTTAACTTCAGGTAGTGCTTACATGTAATTTTATTGATCACTAGTTTCTGTTTCTTAACAGCAGATTTTATTTTAGATTGTTTCACGAATGAGATTCAAATAGGGATGTTATCGCAGCTGGCTTCCTAGCATGTAAGATCATACTGAAATTACAGGAGGAAAGTTACAGATCTGCTGTGTTAGCATTTAAAGGCTTATCTTGCTCCCCAAGCAGGCTGTTATTTTGGGGTATTGATGCTTCTTGTGAACTGTTCTCTGCCTCCCCAGAGATTCTCTAAAGGCTTTTGATACTGCTTGGCCCTAGAGGCTATGTTATATTTTCAGCAAGCACTGATAAATAGGGGTCTGGTCTATTGTTTATCATGGAGTGAGAGGGGATGTGTTAGGCCTGTTCGGGTTTTGTTAGATGAACAAAGAATGCTTTCCAGTCAGGAAAGAGCAAACCTCTACTTTTCCGTTTCCTTCTAGCTCCTTCTCCCTTAAAATAAACTGTTCCATCAGTACTGCTGCCAGTTTACATGCAGTTTCTTAGAGCCTTCTCAAAAACAGGCTGTAAGGGATTTCACTAATTTCAACGGTAACCTCATCTACACTGCACACAAATTTGCTTTCCTTTTTCTTTGGTGGGGGAAAATAGCATCTCTTAGGAAGATGGGGTTGCAGGAAGGATGCTTTACAGCACAGGTAGGAACCTGGGTCAAGTTTGGGTTCTTTGAGTAACCTTCTTATGCCCTTCACACTAATGTGTTGCTGTTCCTGATCTGAACTTTTGCAGGGTTAAATGTAGAGAAGAGGGAAAAAACTTTGCATCTGAAGCAAAGTTTGTACTTTTTCAGTTGAAGAAAAGTGCCTAACATTCTATATTATCTTTTCCCATCCCTCTCCTTGGATTTGCCCCATCAATCTGTTTAAGTTAGCACAGTAAATCACGATCATAGACTGGTCTGAGATAGACAGCAAGTTGACTGTTGTTAGTATTATTTGCATATTTTTATAATCCTTCTTTCATTAGGACTGGGAGTAGGATTTTCAAAAGACACTGAACCAGCCTAAACTCAGAAACAGTAGATGTTCTTGTTTGTTACTTTTGAGCAATCATTTAGCACTGCTAGGAGGAAAACAGCATGCTTAGCTTGCCCTTCATCTGCTCTACTGCTTGTTCCCAGGGACACGACAGTGATCAGCCACTCACCTAACCCTAGCTATGACACCTCGCTGGAAGCTCGCATTCAGAAGGAGGAGGAAGAGATTCTGCTTGCCAACAGGAGGTGTCTGGACATGGAGGGAAGGTAAAATGCAGTTTTTTCCTATTTGGCTACTTTAGGACTGGGATTCTAAAAGAATTATTTGGGCAGATGCCTCAGAACCAGAAATTCACGTGTCTTCACCAATCACAACAGTGTAGCATGCCAGACATTGTTTGACCAAGGAAGTAACCGCACAGCAATCCAAAACCTGTATTCAGATTTTGTGTCTAGCTTATTCCTCTCTCTTTAGGGCATCTTCATCAGACCCCAAGTTCAGGCCACTTTATTGTTTCACAGAGCTGTTTTTCCCCAGGGTTTTTCCACTGCAGACTCCCCAGACTTTGTGAATATTCTTTTTTTCTTTTTTTTCTGTTGGCCTCCTGTCCCACCCATAACTCTCAGCCTTGCTTCAGAGCCTCTTCCATGCCTGCTTAGAGCAGCTTCCAGTAGCCAGAGGTGAGGGGGTGTCTCAGTGAAGCTTTCTATGTACAGGAGGCCTCATACACGATGCCATGGAGGGTGAGCAGTCAGTATTCAGGGTGTCCTCTCCATGCCTCCCTGAATGCCCAGGAGAGTTCTAGTCACAGTATGGGGTGCTGAGGCCTCAGTCCAAAGTGATGGAAGTTCAAGCACATTGTTGTCCTTTGTCCTTCTCAAAAAGGATCAAGACTCTGCATGCTCAGATCATTGAGAAGGACGCCATGATCAAAGTTCTGCAGCAGCGCTCCCGGAAGGAGCCTGGTAAGACAGACCAGCTCTCCTCCATGAGGCCTGCGAAGTCACTGATGTCAATCTCAAATGCTGGCTCGGGCTTGCTGTCCCACTCATCCACGCTGAGCAGCACGCCCATCCTGGAAGAGAAGAGGGAGGACAAGAGCTGGAAAGGCAGCCTAGGTAATTTTTAAGTAATGGTGACAATTGAGATACGCCAGTCACTGCCTATAGGGGAGGGAGGAACAGCAGAAGGTAGATGTCTGACAGACAGATTGACTGGTTTAGCATGCAGGAAAACTGCCTGCAAGCAGAATGGATCACACTTGCAGCAGCTGCTTGCTTTAATCATTTTTGGGGAAGCAGTGAATTCTGATGTCCGGGCTCAGTCATGAAAATTTTTCAGCCTTAATTCCCACTTGGTTTGGTAGCTGATATAAGCAGTATTTGGGATCTGGTTTTCAGAGTTCCCAGGCACTTGCTTTCAGCTGGGCTGTTACAGCTGTCTAAAGGTGTAAAGTCTCCTTCAGCCAGCAGAGATACAAATCAGGATTGCCATCCTGTAGAATTGTGTCTGCACTAACATGACTTCTGTCTGGAATGGCTCAGCACTATTGTTTGGAGAAAGGAAATCATATCAAAGAAGTTGGACCCACAAGTCTTCTCTAAGTTTCTGATAAGTAAATGAGAATCTCTTGCAGCTGATTTCAGGGTGTGCAGATTTATCCATCCACAACTGAGCAACTGCTCAGAGTCAGGGAAGTAGGATGATAGTGCCAGCTTGCTTATCTTTGCATGCAGCAACATGAGAACACTGCTACTCTTCTGGTACTTCAGCACCAAGTGGTGAAAGATGCTATGGAAAAGTAAATTAGAGCTCACAGCTAAAGCGCAGATCCTAGAGCAAGTACTAAGAGAGTGGCAGGACTGATTCCAGTTAGTTTTTGGGGATTGTGAAATTTCCTTCCGTATTTCCACAAAGGTGTTCTGCTGGGAACAGAATATCGCTCCGAATCCATTCCTTCCACGCCCTCTCCTGTCCTTCCTTCCACTCCATTGCTGTCAGCCCACTCTAAAACAGGCAGCCGGGACTGCAGCACTCAGACTGACCGAGGGAATGAGCAAAGCAAAGCTGCACCTTCCCCTGCAGCTCCCACACCAGGACGACTCCCCAGTGCCAGCCTGCCCTATAGTGCTGACAAAACAGGTAAGGAAGCTCAGCTGCTCTCCCAGAAGGGCCCGTGCCACTGGCTCACTGGCAGTTCTGCTCCATGGGGCAGTCTCTGCTGTCCCTTTTTCTCTTCAGGAAAGCTGGGTTTACTTATTATGGGTTTCAGAGGCAAGATTGGCCCTGTTCTGAGAAATCTGAAACACTCTGAAGAAAAAAAAAAAAATGCCTTCAGAGTGGTATGATAAGCATGGACACACTGAGTAGAGAGGTACAGCATGCTTTAAGAGTTGGAGCAGGTATATATGCAAGTCTCTTCTGAAGTAAGTTGAGAGTAGTCTGTGGACTTTAAATAGTGTATGAAAATGAGCTGTAGAAACTGGCCATCATGTTTTAGTGGGTTTTCAGAGCAAAGTGGACTCAGTTAAGGGGGAGACAGAAGAAGGAAGGGTAACTGCCATAATAAAGCTGTCTCGTTATTACACTGTCCCATTGCAGGACCAACTTCAGCAGTGGTGTAAGTAGATCACATTGACAGTGACTATCGCAGAGGCTGAATTCGCTTCCCACAGAGCTCCGAGCTGGCAAGAGCTGCTCATTTTCCAGTCCACTCTGCCAAATCAATGCAGATTACACAACCTTGCCTCTTCTACTTACAGACACATTACAATTATGTTGTTCTTTATGGAAGAGTGAATTTGGCTGGTTTGCTGTGCATCTTGCATTGAGGGAAGCAGGGGAACAGGTTTTGTTCGTGGTGAAAGTGTACACTGGCTGCATTAGTTTAAATGAAGTTTCTCCCATTTTATATGCTGTTGTGTATCCATGAGAGATACCGAAAGGGAATTTCAGAAAATATCTTACATATTTGAAGAATTGTGGTTTTTATACTAACTGATAAGTTGTTAGCTGTCTTTTGGCCAATGACGGAAGGTGGCTTACAATGTTAACCTCACTTTTCTGACTCTGTGCTCACAGTTCATCTGTGATTGAAGTTACAGCTGTGATTGTCTCTCTTGTTTTCCCTCATCACGTAGATGGGCCACTCTTCCACTCCAGCACTCTCGAAAGAAAAGCCCCTGTTCAGACCATGGGGCAGGACCTCCCAGATGGAGAGATGGTAGAATACCTCATCTGAAAGCCTGTACCGGATCTGAGCTGGGATTCAATAGCAAGAATTTTTTTTAAAAGACAATTTTATTGGGAAAAAATTGTAGTACCTGAGTAATAAAAGAACACTCAGCTGTTTGCTCTTGTATATTATGTCTCAAAAGTATGGACAGGTTAATTTATAATTTGTTCTAAATTATAAAAAAAAAGAAAAAAAAAATCCACAGTGCTTGTTGTTTGAAAGTATCCCCCTTATTTGTTGAATACTGGATCTGGTAATGTCTGGATAAAAATCAAGAACTTAGGTGCACTACATCTTATATTTCATATCAGTATTTTTAAAGCCTTGTCTCTTAAACAGAAGTACCTGCTCTCACAGCTGCTGGTTGTTTGTCCAATGTGAACACAGTAAGAGGGGCAGAATGGCCTTGTAGTGATGGAGCCAGGGACTTAGTCAGGAGCATCACTTGATGGTTTCAGGATGCAGGTATTCTCAAGCTGAGGAGCTTTCATAAATCTGAGCTATGATCAAGGGAGTTTATCTTTTCACTCTGAGTAAGAATAGGTATTTCTCCTTCATAGCCTGGAAAGATTTCCATTTACAGTGTGGTAACTTTTTGCTTTCCAGATTGTATTATGTCTTTAAAAAAAACAACAACAAAAAAGACTCCGGTGATTAATGTAACGTTTCACATTTTCAGTTGCATCGAAAAAATTGCCGTAGTCTTATATACATAAGTACTTGTTCAATAATTTATACAGTGGATAGTAAGTAATATATTGCATTCATGTTTTACATAAATTAAAAAAGGATATTTTGCTGACTCGGTCCTGATCTGTTAGATCAGATTTCTGCCATTGTAATTTCATTGGCATTAGTGAAACTTCCCCCAGTTTACAGTAGTGCAAGTGGCAAGCCCTGTTGCTTTCCAGTGTTACAACTTAACCTACTGCGTCCTTTGCAGGTTTTTCTATACTTCCCGTGCCCTCCTTTGTACACCCTGTGTTTTGGGAGATAATAGATTCTTTGTTACGTAGCAAAGCCTCAGAGGTAGAGGTTTAAACAAGAGCTGTGTGTAAAGTTTCAGTTGGCAAATTCTGTCCTTCCAAAATATTTTTTCTTTAACTAACTGGAGAAAGCAGCTTAAATAAAGACCCAGAGGCATTACAGAAGGAAGTTACACATCCTAATTGTCAGGTTCTCAGATCCTTGGTGACTAGCAAGAATACAGCAGTGCTTTGGTTGCAGATGCTGTAAGGAAATACTAAGATCAGTAGACGTAAATGTTTGAGTATTTTTGTTACTGTCTTTGCATTTTATTAAAACAGTTTGTTATTAATTTCTATTAAAAACTTTTTTTACTTGAATGTTAAAATGTTTAATTAGCCAGTAGTCACAGGTCAGCAACCTGGCTAGCCTCAGCTTTCTGGGCAACGTTAGAGTAGCCAGATCTTTATTTCAGATCATTTCACTTCAGAAAAAAAAAAGGAAAATCAGCAATTAATCATCCAACAGCTAGTGAATGTCCTCAATTCCTACTTAGCTGACACTACTGATAAGGTGTCCAGTTGAAATGGCCTTACCATTCAACAGGTGTAATGTGAATGTTACCGTGGAGGGGTGGGAGCTGAAGGGAAGTGCCTTCTCCCTGCTGCACAGGTAACGTAGCAGTGCCTAACGATCAGCACTGAGTTGGGTTCTGTTTGTCTTCCAGTGTCAGTCACTCGGAAAAGCAAGGCAAACAGTTCCCATGGCTTCTAGCAAATCTCCCGCTTGTTAGTATTCCTCAGCCTGTACTCCTAGCCCACAAAAGTCAGGGGTGGCAAAATGCATATGATGTACAACATTTAGGCGAAATCTAAGTGGCCTGGCGTTACCAGTGACCTCTCTAGCAGGCTGCCCAGTCTCCCTTCCATCTCTGCCATGTGACATGCTTCAGAGCTGCACTTTAAGGCTTGAACTGTCTCTGCCTAATGGGTCTACACTGCTCTGCAGCATACAGTAGACCTTCCCTAAGTGTATTCTAATAATCAGTTTGATATAATTTTCCACCCGTTTCTAGACAAACTGTTCACAGCCTCTTTGCTCTTATTCCTTACATTTATTTCTCATGACTTAATTTCATCCTATTATATGAAGTAGTGCCCACTCTGATGATTTTGAATGATTTCTCTTCCTCCTCCGCAGTTGCTGGAAATGCAGGAGAAGCTTTTCTCATTAGGCCACTATGTTCATCTTTCTACCATTTCAGCATCATTTTCTGTATTATATTTTGTGGTTTGGGCTTAGACTGAACAATAAGGGAGATGGGATGCCACTGGGGTGTCTGTGAGAGGGGAGGGAAAGATGTTGGAGCGCTTTTCTATTCTTTTAAAGTCAGGAACAAATGATATTCCATTTTCACAAGTGCTTCTTAGCAGTAAGAAAGAAGTTCTGCAGCTGCAGGGCTCTGGATAAACAGTTCCAGCTCACTTGATCCACATTGATTCTGCAATATCTAGGAACATTTTGATCATTTACAGATACAATATGTTTTATAAGACTGCTTTTCCACAGTCGGCATTGGCTGTTTGGCTGGGCGAGGTAAAACAGTTTGGTTATTCCCTGTCACTCGCTGTTTTCAAACTGAACTCCACCGCATCCTATTTTTACAAACAAAAAATAGGACATGAGAGCTTTCTGTGACTAAAGGATAGTCTCTGCACGGTGGCTGTCTCCTCCAGGCACGGCAGCCAGGCGATCTTTGACAGTCCAAGCCATCAGGACTGCAGTGATCTCAGTGGTTGTATGCCAATGGAAGTCAATTTGGAAGCAAATGATGCATTTTCACATTCCTTCAGCCAAGTTCTTTGCCCTGCTTTATTATTCTGATTTCTCCCCAAAACAAAACCCCCAAAACTTTTGACGGGGAAGTTTGAGGTCATCTTCCTGTGTGCTGACAAACACAGCCATCAGGAATGTAGTCCTCCCCTCGAGCTTCCTCAGAGCCACCCTTATGTGAATGTAACAGCACTGCTTTCTTCGAGGAAGATGTGTACTATAGTCCTCAGTCTCCCTGTACAGATTTTTATGTTGTTTTTAAACAGAAACCGCTTTAAGGAGACAAACTGCACACCTAGTTCCTTTTCCTTCGGTAGAGCTTGTTTCTAGTGTGATTTTTAACACAGTGATTGCAATGACCTTCCTTGCAAACCAAAATTCTAGACTAAGAGTTTTTCTTAAACTCGGATATTAGAAGCAGAATTGTAGCTTTTATAAAAAAAAAATAAAAAGCCACATATTCTTCTTTGTAGAACAAAACAAGAAAATCAAGTGTAGTTACTTTTCCTCTTTCCTTTCCCTACTTACAGAATGGCCAAACTCACAAGTCCTTTCCTCAGGCAGTTCCTTTGAGATGTGATGCTCAGGGAGCAGGCTGGGGTCGGGAGGCTTTTCTTCTCGGCTGGCCCGGTCTCCTTGTTAACTCTGAGCGGCTCCTGCCTGGCAGTTCCTGGTCTACAGCCATCATTGTCTGAGGTCTGGGGGACCCCTGGGGATCTGAGCTGCTCCCCAGGAGGCTGCAGGGTGTGGTGGCTGAGGTAAGCAAATGCTGGCAGGGAGCTTAAATTCAATGTGGTCTGTGCCTCTGCAGGCACGTTAGTGGCAATCGGAAGAGTGTGAGGCCCTACCATTAGCTTTGCTTTGGTTCTGAGGTCACCTGAGAGAAGGGAACTTGCGGGGCCTTAGGCCAGAATGATTTCCAAGGATACCTCCTGCTCCATGAGCCCGTGCTGAATGTGCTGACTGCATCCGTGAGCCAGGACAGAGCACAGGAGCCACTGCTGGTACCCCTGCAGCGAATCCTGATAAGTGTGGCCGAAAGATGTGCTCTTCCATTGCTTACAAAATGGTGGCCACATGAACTGGGGCAGTGAGGATGGCAAAGCCCCGGGGTGCTCGGGCATCCCCTGCCTCCAGGGCTGGTGCGGCTCGGGTTGGGGTAGGGGCTGTGGGGTGGGCTTCTCTTCCATGTATTTGTATAGGAACTGTTTTTTAAAAGCTAGCATTCTTATGTCTAGAAAGTAAAAAGACATTGTAAAATGTAATTGTACTGTATTTATGAAGAAAATACATTTCTTTTCAAAAAGACCTTACTCTAAGTTTGTTTTAGAGTCTGACTTCCAACAATACCATCTTTGAGGCTTTCAGAAGCATTGAAACCCATCTGCTTTGCACTTCTGTGTCTAACTCTACCCTGAGGGCTGTGTTAAACTATTGAGGTTTAAGGAATAGACAACCACCTGCCCTCCTAACTCAAGCAGAATCCCCATGACTCCAAATTCTGAGGTGTTTGAATACTTGCTTTCACTCAGCATGGTCTCTGCTCAGCATCAGCAGTGGTGATGCTTAGATAACTGGGCGCCAGTGGGAGCAGTGTGGTGTCTGAGCTTTGCCTCTGGAGAGAGCAGGGACGGAGCCGCCCGTTTGCTCTGTGAGCTGCAGCGTGGCTCCTGCTGCCTGCAGAACAGGACTGATCCCCAGAGGGGACTCTGCCCTGGGATTCGGGTCTCCCAGTCACAGAGTAGCAGCTCTGTGGAGCAAATGGCTTAAAGCCCGTTTCCCTTTCAGCAGACCTGCGGTCTGAAGGGCCAGAAACAAGTGAGCAGCGAACTGCTGGGCACAAAGCAACAAAGCACGGATTGAAATACTAAAAGTTCAACATGTCACAACTTCAGAAAATGTATCAAGATAATAGTGTTTTTAATATAAATTTATATTGAAGTGAATTTTGTGGATTATTTTCCCTCTGTATTTAAACCAAGCTTATTTTGTAATTTCTGAATGAGCTGTCTTGTTACTCAGCTGTTGAAACGGTCCTGAAGTCTCTGAAGATTATGGCAGCTCTAATTCTAGGAAAGAAAAAGAAAGGTTAAATATGTATGAAGATACTTGATAAATGTCTGCCATTACGTTTGTAGCTAGCTATAAAAGTATTTTGTGTGTTTTTAACGAATGGATCCTGTGTTTTCCATTTTTTTTCCATTGATCAGTTTGCTTTATGATTAATCTTCTAAATACGAAGACCTTATTGATCATAAACCAACATAATCACCTCATCTAGTTCTTGCTGCCACATGGCATCTGTCTTCATGTTTTCACCCGATAGGAGATTTTGCAAGATAAAGTCATTGTTCATTCCAGTCTCTTCCCTCAACCGTGGCTGTTGGATTTCTCTCTGAGCAGTCCTGCAGCTGCACACGGAGCTGCAGACTTCCCTTGTTTAATCATCAGACCAACAGCACCGCTTACAGCAGCCTGCAGCTGCAGAGCCTCTGCCCATCATCTCTCCTTTGGCTGCTGCAGCGCTTTTCAGAAGCCCACGTCCAACCTCACGTTCTACATGACGGCCTCCAGTAGACCAACACATTTTCTGTTCAGGTACTGATCCTTTTTTGGGAGGGGTTGTTTGTTTGTTTGTTTTTGTTTTTGTTTTTTACTTTTGCCTCCAATGTATTTTTCCTCTCCCATCATGCTGTCAGGGGGAAGGAGCAGAGGTTGTGAGGAAGGAAGCTTGTTGAAAGTGGTTGGCGGATGCGTGGATGCATTTTTTCACTGTTGACTTTTGGAATTGATCTTAATATCGTTATAGCCTCCCTTGGTTGCCAGTGCTTTAATAAATAGCAGCTTGACAAATCTGGAGGCCGCCAGTCAGTTTAGCGCATACATCCCCTGCACTTTCGGGGCTTTTGATGTTGTTCCTATAAATCTCTCTGGCACGCCAGACCTAAAACAAGACCCAAAAGAAAAAGCCATCCAAAAACACAACAAAAACCCAACGCAGCTACAGAAGCTTGCTAATAGCCAGGTTATTCAGCAAACCAACTGCGGCCCATCTGCAGATGGGTGTGAGCAAAGTGTTTGGACGTTTTGCAACAAGCACCCTGGTAGCAGCCCAGCCGGGAGGAAGCTGCTGCCAAACAGCCCACAGTGAGCCCCGGCAGACTCGGCTCTGTGCAGCATTGGTGTGGGTTTCCACATCCCCTTGTCTCCTTTGGGAACGTGCTGACCTGTCCTCATGGACATCACCATCCCTCAGAGGCTGTCGCAGGTACATCTTTCAGGTGCACCACAGTCAATGGAGCTCCCTCAGCATGCCAAGGTTTGGAGCTTAGAAGAGGAGAAAAAGACTAAAAGGTTAACCTCTGTAGGAGCAGGTTTTTTGCCTTCCCTTCCTGCCCCCCAAGAAAAACAACACGGGTGCACGTTATATAGTTTGGAACAATGCCCTGAATTTTGCAAGAAAGAGTAAAATGTGATGGCAGCGAAGAACTGGCCTTGCAAAGGCTCCTTCAGGGCAGTGGTTTGATCTAGGGAAGTGATTGGAGGAGATAATCTTCACTTTGTGTGTTAGAGGAAAACTTCTGAAGGAAACCTCCACTGATCCTTTGCCAAGAGAAGTGCAAGCCTCTGAAGCGTAGGGCCTGTACGTATTTCTACATGCACACGTTCAGCAGGATGCTGGAGCCTGTCAGAAGCTGGATGCAGGGTGTGTGGTTATGGCTCACACAGACTGGCTTTTAAATGCCAAACTGTTCCAGGAATGTCACTTCTTGGGGGAAAAAGCTGCTTCTTGGGCCTGCCCTGCCCCCCGCCAGTCCCATCCCCGGGGCAGTGACAGCCCGGTGGGAGGCACCAGGGGCTCCCAAAAAACAGAGAAAACAGAAGGATTGGGGATTGCTTAATTAGAAACAGTTTTCTCCTTTAATGTTTTGCAATTACTTTGAGGTCAGCAGAATTATTAGTATTATTAATCACTGAATTTCCAGAGAACTAAAGTTAATAGTACCATAATTGGGCCGTGCCATACAGCGGTAATTGCTGAGTGCCAGCAAGCAGCTAATTAAGACTTCCAGCCCTTCTTTCGAAGCAGATGCTGTTTCTTCCAATTCTCCACCATGGGTGATTTGGCCTCAGAGGGGTAAAACTCAGAAGGGTCGGGCAGCTGGGGCCTGGTGACTGCGTATCCCGCATCCCACTCCTGCTGCCCATGGGGAGGCTCTGCAGAGGTGCTTTGGAAGGGACATAGGGTGTGAAGGGGAATAAAGCCACAAAGGGAAAGAGAAGAGGAGCAGGAACAGGAGAGAACAGCTAGGTTCTCTGTTCCACACCCTGGCCCTAGCTATAGTAAGCTCAGGGTTAGGGTGAAGGGTGAGCTTGTCCTCCTAAATCACACATGGGAGACCTCCCTCCTCCTCCTCCTGCTCCTCCAACCTGCTTTGTGGACTCCAACACAGGAAACCCTTGCACTGTGCATCCTAAGTCTAGAAGCAAATAATCATTAGAATGTAATTGCATTTGTGCCAGTGCAAATCATCTGAAAGCAGAAGCCGAGGTGGTGATGGCTAAGTAAGGACATGATATGGAGCTGTAACAGCCGGCACAGCTGTGGGCATCACGCTGTGGGCACACTGACTTGGTGGCTTTGAGTGCAGCAGCACAGCCCATCCCGGCGCCCCTTGGGCACAGAGCAGCAGCACCACTGGGGATGCACGTCTGGTGCTGCTTCTCCTTTCTCTGATGTGTGTGTGTGTGTGTGTGTGAAGGAAAGGAGAAACGAAACCATGTGTCTGGGTTCACCAGGAATGGATTCCAGGGAAGTTTTGTTCTAGGGTAATGTTAAACATTTCACTGGTGCTTTTTTTCTCCATACGTGTGTGTGGGGTTGGCCTTTGTTTTCAGGAGGCCGCCGTAGCTATCCCCCAGCGTCCAGAGCAAATAAACCCTACACAAAGCATCTCAGCAGCTCTCAGGGCTCGGTTCAGCCTCCTGCCTCTTTTTCCTTTGTGTAGGGGCCGCTGGGGAAAGAAAGCAATGTTTATCTTTGAGACACAGAGCTGGGCTGAAATCATCTGTATTTTAATTAGGGGGGATTTGAAGCCCAAAAGTGTTGTTGGAGAGCTGAAGTTCCTCATGTTGCTTTTCCTGCAGCCATTAATGCAGGAGAGGAGGTGTCCCTGGGAAGATGCTCAGGCAGGGATGCATTTTGGGAAACAGCCCATCTGGTTCCTCTCTTGACTCATGGGAAGCAACATCTGCCCCATGGAGGTTCAACCAAAGCACTGCATTTAGCAGCATCGTTTGGTTTCGCAATGGCATCTCCGCCTGGAGCTGAGCAGAACTGCTCCCGCTGACCGCCGGAAGCAGAAGGGAGCCGGCTGCTGACTCTCCTAAATATCGATGCTTTATAAAACGAATATTTCGTGCTTCGTAAACAGCTAAGTGAGGGACACGTCTCATTTGCCACCCAAACGGTGCTGTGGGCGGGCGGGACTCTCGGCAGAGGCGACAAACGGACCGACAGCGAAGCACAGCCGGCGGCTCAGGGAGGCAGCCGCGCTCGCGGTGTCCCTGAGGAAACTCCTCTGCACTTCAGAAAGCAGGCGGTGCTGGCTGGTTGGCTGAGAGACCCTGGGCTGCGACAGGCGCGAGACGTTCCCGCTGCAGCGCGCTGTGAGAAGAGCAGGAGCCGGGAAACCTGAAAAGCCATTCTCTTCCCGCCAGAGCAAAGCGCGCCGTCACCCCGAGCGGCCGCGGCTCCGGGCGGCTGCGGGAGCGGAGCGGCGGGCTGCTCCTAGGTGGCGCTCGGCTGCAGCGGAGGGACGGAGCGGGAAGGGCGAGAGGTGCCGCGGCCCAGCGGAGGCTTTGTCCTGCGGCGCGGCTGGAGCGCGAGGCGCCGTGCGGTCCGCCGCCCGCTGTACCCCTAGCCTGCTAGAAAAGGCTTCTTTCCCATCGCAGCTACACGTGCGGGTGTCTTTCTAAGTGCGAAACACCCGGAGTGCTGGCTGCCCTCGGCGACGCGCTGAGCGTCACTCGCGGAGCAGTTGTGCCCTGAGCTGCAACCGCTCGCTCTGCTGGTGCTGCTGCAGCCCCCGGCGCGCGCAGCCGCCCCCACACGGGGCCTTCGTGCAGCTCTGGGGCCGCGCACTCCGGGAGGGATCGCGGCTGCTTCTGCAGCCCTGCAGGACCCGCCGTTCGCCCCGCGGGAGCCGTCTGCAGGTGCAGGGCTCAGTTTCCCCGGTGCACGAGAGGGCTTTGCCCTGAAGCTGGAGGTTCATTCGGCACCAAGGCGGGAGGAATAACAAATAATGCACTAAGAGGTAATGAGTTACCTTCATTGCTGCCGCACAGCCTGGCTATTGATTTCAGTGCGCTTTCGGCTCCCTCAGGATTTGCCCGCTTCCCACCTTCCCCTCGCCGAGCCCTGCAGTCCCGCGCAGTGCCGGCTGTGGGCAGCCCGCGGCCGGGCGCTGTGGGGATGTACGGCCGTCCCACGCGGCCCCGGGAGCAGCGGCAGTGCCACGGCCGGGTCCTGCGCTGGTGCAGTGATGTCACAGACACCAGATGTCTGTTGCTGCTCAATTTAACAGCGCCTAATGAGGTCGCTTCCATAAAAGCGGCAATTATTTCCTGGGAGCCATTGGCTAACGTAATTAAGCCAGCTCTTACGCCTGGTTTTAGAAGCCAACTGAGGGAAGCGCTCTTATGCAAAACGAAGGAAGGATGGAAGGCCGGACCCACCCCCGAGACGTGTCGTCCACCCAAAACGGGATCTCTCTGGGTTGGCCTTAGCAGGAGCAGCTCGGCTCCGGCAGTGCCTGTGTGGGGATCTGGGGCCGCTGGGCTTCCCGCGCTGCTGCGTGTTGGCCTGGGGCCGTGTGGGAGCGGGGACACGTAATGGCCGCTGTGTGGCACCCATGGGGCTGCTCAGTGGGGCTGCCGCCTCTGCCGCTCTGCACTTCTTTCTCCGGAGGGATGCCACGTGCGTTGTAATTCACAAGCATAAAAGATGGGTTTTAATGACTTGTCAGGTGTGGTGTCTCGGGGGCAGTGGAGCCTGTGAGAATTTCTTTGCTTCTTGTTTCTTAGAACATTGACTTACGACAGGTGTCACTCTGATAAGAAACCGCCAGCAGTGTGGCTGCACCCCAGCGGCCATCCCGCCCTGCCGCCCCCTCCCCAGCCTGGGGCTGACACAGCCACGAGCGTCTGCTGGGCACGCAGCAACCCTTCCCCTTCCTGCTGTAATTAAAAATAAACTGTCAGACACCATAAAAAATTAAAGTTTAAATGTGCTCTCTGGGAAGCCTTTGTGGGGGCATCAAGCAAAGCCTGCTGGCTGTGGCCAGGGGAGTTACATGGGAAGGGATTTGGCAAAATGCAGTCCTGCTTCCCTGCCAGGCTGCTGGTACATTATTTAAACTCTTTGAAAAAACAGCTCAATGTATGCCGTGCATTGAGCCCCCCCAGCTCTGCCTGCAGCCTCAGGCCTTTGACAGCACTTCTTTCATTCATCTCCATTTTGCTGTTGCTTCTCTCACTTGAAGGCAGACATCCCCTTGCCCAGCGTGCAAATACACCCAGTTCTCAAGTGTGCTGCTGCTCATGTGTGATGATTGCTGCTAATTACATCTTTCACAGAAGCCAGATGCCGAGCCACCAGCCCTGGGCACCGCTCGGCACTTGCCTTGCTGCTCGCAGCTGCTGGCAGGGATGCTCCCCTTGGCAAACCGAGGCTGACGACCATAAGCAGAGCTGGCTGGAAACCACAACACTTCTGGAAGAGTGAGCTGGGCTCTTGCAAACGCATCGAAGCTCTTGCTGGACACCACAGGAACAGGGAATATTCCTGAATGCTCTCCTTCCTACTGATCTTCTGGTATTTGATATTCAGAGAACAGGCATGCAGCATCCTGCTGCTCCGGGATTGAGGGGTGCAGGGGTTGAATGTGGCTCCTACGCTTGGGTTTGTTATCCTGGTATCCCCTGCCAGCACGCTGCTCCTCGCTGCTCCACTACGCATAGCCTCTCACCGCATTAATTATCGCGCACAGAAGGGTAAGACATAAATTACAGCCCAATGCGTTTTAATTGCACGTTCTTAATACATAGGCCTCGTTGCTAATTATCCCCGTTCTCCTAAGCAGCTTAAAATTCAGAAGCCCTGAACTGTGGCTTTCAAGGAGCAAGGCTGCCAAGGCAGGAGCGTGAGCCCCTTCTTGCCACAAAGAGGGCTGAAATATGGCTGTAAACACGAAAATAGCTGTTTCTTCTCCAGCTTCAACCTGCTCAGAGACTGATGCCCTCCTATGGGATGTGTCAGTGGTTATGGCAGAGAAAGAGGCAGAAGCATGTCTTCACTGTGAGGTGGTCTGTGGAACGGCCTGCCACCTATGCTTGGTTTGCATGAATTAGAGAACAAAATCAGAGAACCATCTGTAAGAATAACTGCGGGTGTTAATTGCACATGGCAGCAGCTCTGCACACTGCTGCCGAAACCTCAGGTGAACCTGGAACTGAGCAGATAACACATGATCGTTGCACGGCTTGCTGGAGACTGTGGCTTTTTTGCTCTTAACATTGTTTTTAAAGAGGTATTCCAGCATTTACCCGGTGTGCCACTGAGATGCTTGGATTTCCTGCATGTGGGGTGCAAGGGTTTGAAAGAAAAGCAATTGCTTCTTCTATTACTAGTTAACTGGAGGAGGCATTTCAGTGTCTGTTAACATCACCTCCCTGTGCTGATGGTGCAGCCCTACATATCGAGCCCCACTGGAATATTTTTTCTTCCTTTTACCTGAATTTCTGTTCCCTGAGGTCTGAGCACCAAATAATGTCCTCTGCATGCCAGGGGCTGATGGCGAGCTCATGCCAGACCCTGCTGCTAGTGAAATGCTAATTGGTGTATGCAGTGATGGATAGCCCACACGTCGCTGCTAACTGCCAGAACTGCTGCAGAAGAAAGGTGAACTAAACCACGTGTGATTTATACTCGCTGGCGGCATCTCAGCAAAAAGAACCCAAATTTTGTGTGGCATTTTCCTCTCAAAAGGTATGTGAGATCCATTGCTCACGGGCTGGTAATGTAATCAAGTGACTTTTTGCTTGGAAAGCGCCGAGGAGGTCACTTCTGTTGGCTGCTTCCACACGCTGTGGCTCCAGGCTTTGATCCATCCCTGCTCCACAGCGGCCAGGTAACAATTTCCTTTGACCTCGGCTCTCAGTGCGGCTTCAGTGAGCTGCTTAGATTCAGCTTGACGCTTTCACAGCAGCCAGCAGGATATCTAGCAGCACACCTGTGCCAACCCCGTGTCCCTGTGAACTGCAGTGGGTTTGTTCAAGGGCACGCATTGGCCAAGTGTTGGACCGGGCTGCCCAGAGAAGTGGTGGATTCCCCATCCTTGGAGGCATTGAGAGACATGGCTGTGGCACTGAGGGACAGTTTAGAGGTGTGACAGGCTAGGTTTGTGTTTGGGCTGCCTCATTAAGGTCTTTCCAAGCTGGACAAGTCAGTGGTTCTGTAGCATGGGTTCTGCTCCTTGGGCATTGCCCCGTGTCCCCAGAAAAAACATGAAACACTGCATTTGAGCAGCTGAGGGAGAGCTAAAAATTGAATTATCTTGGAAGAACAAAGGACATAAGCACTGAGAACACCACCCACTTCTAGCCTGGTCCAACAGCCCCAAGCAGCTCCCAGCCCTTCCCTTCCTCATCCAGGTGCAAGCCAGGCTCCAGAATCCATAGCTTTGAAAGAAATGTTGAGAGAGTGAAGCTGGAATGAAAACAAGCTTGATTTTGTGCATATGCGAACTAGAATAGTTTTTTAGAGTTATTTCTTAATTCTAAATACTAATTGGCTTAGGCCGAGTCTGTGCAGTTGTTATGGCAGCTAAGTGAAGGTGATGCTTTGGTCACTCACAGCAAAGCGGTCCTGCAGCCCCAGCCTTGTGGTGAGCCCTGGGAAGGCCAAGGAGGTCCGTCCGTCTGTCTGCCTGTCTGTGGTGTGGGCAGGGCTTCTCAGGAGTGAAACTGCCTGTGAGGGTTAATTAATTTCTAATGTTAGCAACCTTTTCTTTGGAGCGTGTGGCGGTCCATCAAGTAGCAGAGGGCAGCTAAGGCACCTTCTTACCCGCAGCAGCGGCCCCGGCTCTGCCAGCAATGTCTTGTGACAATTATATATGTGAACACAATTTTCCCTGCTTTATAGCTCTACCCTGTAATCTAGGGAAAGTGACATTTTACACTGCACAATGTGGGTTCAGCTTTCTTTCCGACGATGTCTCCTCTGCCAATAGATTTTTTCCCGGTGGCATATGGCAGGCAGTGTTACATCTGCTCCGATTTCCAAAAGATACGCTACCCTTTGTTGAATTTTTACAAATGCTATCAGTCTAAATACTCCAGCAGGCTGCTATGGCAACAAAACGAGAACTCACTTTCTTGCTTTCCCTTTTTTTGTGTGTGTTTAACCCTGGAACACAAGGGAGAGGGACGCTGGGCTTCCAGCAGCAGTGTTCTCTGTGCCTCTGTGGGGTCTGGGTACAGAGCAGCCCTCAGGAGCAGCCTCGGACAGTTTGAGGAGGGTCTGAGCTTTCGGAAAGAGTTCACCAAGTGTTTCCAAAGGCTGGAGAGCCCCATGGCCAATGTTGTGTCCCAAACGCTTTTGAGAGTTTGGCCTTGCTTGTGGGCATTCCTTGCTGTGAGGAGCAAGCCTGCCGTGTGGCAGTGGCCAAAAGCCAGCTCTGGCACCGATGCAGATTTCTTTGTTAAATATTTGCCACCAATGCTGTTAACTGGCATTTTTTAAATCTATACTTACGTTTCTCCTGAGCACATGAAAATGAGGCTGGGTCAGTGAGTGAGGGATGGAGCCTGTCTGCTGTAAGCGGCTGGTGGTGCTGATGCTGCTCTCTGTCATCCCGTAGCCCAGTTCTTGTAAGATGCCACAGACGAGAGCGTGGAGAACCCATCTCTGTAGAACTGCTCTATGTCTGCTTGTCAAATATCCACAATTCCCCAGCTTTCTCTATCAGTTTGGGGCAGTTGTCTCCCCCGCACCATCCCAGCTGCCCATGTGCTACGTCCCTGAAGTGTCACTACACTTCCCCTGAGTACGGCTGAAGCACGAAGCTGGCCACTGCTAACTCCAGCACCACCGAGGCAGCATCCCATCTCACACAAGCTACACGCGAGCAAAGGCACACGAGCATGGGTGTATGAGACCCCAAGGTGTTTTGGAAAGTCACTGCATGGATGCAAGTGCATAAGAAGATGGGTATCAAGCTCAAGACATCTATGTATGTATGTATATACATGCCCATACACAAGATATGTTTCCTCACTTGTCTGAGTGCCGGGGTGCCCTTTACTATCTCATCCCCTTCTGTCCCAACGTACAAAATGGATGGTGCAGGCTGACACGGTCCGCTCAGGAGGGATGGCAATTAATCATTTTTGCAATCCAAAAGTAGTCTCTCTTGAAGGGTGCGGTGCAATCTAATCACCAGTCTTCCTCCATCCAAACAGGCACACTTGATGGAACATGGCAGCAGTGGGTTTGCAGTGACCTACTTGGGGCAGTGTGCAAAGGGAGAAGAGTAAATGCCTAATTCCTGGCTCAGTGAGCTCATATCCCAAACTCACAGAAATTCAAGAGTTGTAGGGTGGAGTTTCAACTGTTTCCTGCATCCAAATCCTGCTGCCTTCTTCCAAGTTTTCACCCACTGTGAGACCCAAAAATATAGTTCTCCTACTGTGAATTTTGGTATCCAGTGTTCAGAAACCTGCTTATCACGGGCAGAAGCTGGGCTGATAACATGCTTTTCCTACAAGGATGCCTGTACCATCAGGGCTGTTCTGCTAAAATCTGTGACAGCTGCAAACAAAAAAGAAAGCAGTGATAACTCTAAAACATAGAGTCTGGCCTGGCTTGTGGTCTGGTGATGCTCAAGAACCGTCCTGGAGTTCAGTGGCTGGGCTGTTGTGGATAAAATGCCATGCTAAAAATGGCATCTCCACAGATGTCATCAGTCTGCATTCAGTCTTTGCACAAAGTTACGGGAAGGATCTGGCTGAGTCCTTTCCTGGTCAGAAAGCAGATAGGCCTTGATGAGCGGCGGTGCGGTACGTGTGATAACCCTGCAACCTGCTGTGCCTGCATGCACCAGCTTCTCTGCAGAGTAAAGATCTGCTTGTAGATAACGCAGAGAGTTTATAAAGCAGCATAGCTGATAACCTGCTACATTACTGCCTTACCATCCCTCCTGCCAGCCTGGAACTAGCCCAAATAAATGACGGTTGCTCAAGAAAATAACACAGAAATGTGGCTCCAGTATTGCTCCAGGAATTGCTAATGCCTTTTTAGAGGTTGCTTGGCGATTCTGACTGATTTGGCAATGTGAGTTACCTTCGTTACTGAAAATAATGATGTGTGTTTGCCTGCTCAACTGGGTATGAGTTTGCTGGTGATGCCTGTGGTTTGTGTGCATGGAAGTTATAGCCTTGATGGGTCGGCCCTAATTTTGTGTCCATCTTAGCAGATTATTTCAGTGAATTCCTCTCCCATATCTAGCGAGCAACCAACATGTTTTTATTTGGCTTCTCCTAAAGCTATGCCTTGATTTGGAGTGAAGCAACCCCAAAGGTGCCGTGGTAATCCCCCACCAAAGTGAGCATCTCCCACCCCTTACCGATATGAACCTTAAGAAAAGAAATGCCTCTTCAAAATAAATTCCAGAGCTGTGGTACCTTCTGGATAAAAGTAAAGATGAGGAAGTAATAGCCAGAGTCGGTTCTCAGCACAGAGAACAAAGCAGCTTTTTATTTTTGCTGCAGTTATGAGTAAGAACATTGATACAATTACCTGCAACGCAGGACAGAAAACAAAGGAGGAGGCAGCAAAGTGTAATGAGACCTCAGGCAAGGAAGAAAATCTGGTTTTGAAGGATGAGGCTTCAGGGGATGCAGGGTTTGCTGATAATAAAAAAAAGCCAGAACTTGTTCATAGCTGGGAGCACAGCCTGAATCTGTTCAAACCCATCTGCAGGGGAAAGGGACTCAAAGTCCTGGTTTGATTTCGATGGGGAGAAAAAGATGACAGACATGAAGGACAGCTGGTGGGGGCATGGGGCAGAAGTACTGCAGTTTATTCAGGGTTTCCCCATCCCTGTGTTCACACCCATGGGTCCAGCTGGGGCCTGGAGGCTGCTGGGGGTTGCAGGAGGCATCACTGTGGAGAGAGCAACATCCAGGGGGAGATGGCACCAATGCCCTCCTCAGTCAGAGGTTACTGACAAGACTGACTCCTTCCTAAGTGCTGTAATACAGTGATTCCCAGAACAGTTCAGCTTTACGATTAGAGGGAAGATAATAATCACATCTTATTTGTTGGTTTTCATATTTATGCGTGTGGATGTGCATGGCATGGCAAGCTCTGCTGTGCAGGAAGGTGAAGCACCTGGAAGCCTTGAAGACCATGCTCAGGTCCCATACAGTACTGCTGCTGTTGGCATCAGGACTGGACACGGCTCTGGATGAGGTCTCCAGGTCTCTAAGGGCTGTAACATCCCCAATCCTTGTGCTTAGAAATGTATCACAGGCAGGTCAGTACTGGTGTTACCACAGCATGGGCTTGTTAGATACTACCTGTTCCAAGCCCTTGGTCTCATTTTCTGTGACTTTTCAATTAACTGTGAGGTTCCATAACTCCTTGCTCCATCCCACATGCTTCTGCCTGTATGTAAATGTGAATCCAAAGTCTTGGGTGATGGTGTTTCCTCATCCAGAATAAATGGTAACCTCAGAGTAAACACCATAACGCTCCATGACATTGTTCTTTAAAACATCATTAAGTTGACAACCGTTAGTGCTGCCTCCTGAGAGCAGACTTGGGAATGCCATTAATATAAAAGTCCAGGACATCTGTCAGCGTATTTCATGTCTTTCTGACTCATTTGCAGGTTGGAAATCATTTCTACTGTCGATACATTTATAAGTTGCAGTTGTAGAAGGGTGGAAAGTATCTCCTTGTCTATCGGTGTCAGATTCTCTGCTGGAGATCTGCACCAATGCAAAGATTATTTAACTTAGAAGAAAAAAGTAAATTATATTCATCACACCCCACAGGCAGTTACTTTTAAAGAAATTAAGGTACCGATAGTTGTAATTTAGAGTCTCTCACATACACAATGAAAAGCAGTGAAAAATAAGAGGTGCTCTGCTCAATGCCTGGAGAAAAGGCACCGTGAATTATTCAGGGTAGGTTGTCTCACCGCCAGAGTGCACCGAGTGCCTCCATCAATCCTCAGCCCTTAGAGTGGGTGTGGGGGGAGCAGTGGTGGCTCTGAGCACCCCCAGCGCTGCCCCGATGGTGTATAAACAGGATTTGGAGAATCAAACAACCTGGTGGCCTCTCTGCTTCTCTCATCTGTCACCCGGGCAAAGAAATTTCCTGAATGTAGTGTTACATAGAACAAGACGCACAGGTGGGCAGGTCAGGCTTGGCTGGAGCCCCATGCTGCACGCAGCCCCACAGGCCTCTGAGAAGCAAGGAGGAAATCCAAAAAAATGACCTCACATTACAGTCCAGCTTTGTATTTTTTTATTTGGAGGGAACAAGTGCAGTGCTGACCGTTGCAGCAGGTTTGGAGCATCTGAGCTGGGCATCATGGGACACTGCCTGCAAGGACATGTCCTCCAGCATCCCTCCAAGCTCATCCCTGTGCCAGCCCAACGATGCCAGTTGTTTAGGGGCCGAGAAGAAGTTAATAAGTATTCTCCACCTGATGAAATCCATTTTAATGTCTTGAGAAGGGACTGTGGCGGTGGGCCCATCTCCTCTCCAGGCATTTTTCGGGCAATATATGGTTGTTATAAAACCAGGTTTTATGGTCCTCCCTTGGTGAAATAATGAAATCACATCCCCGACGTCCTATGTACCAGGCACTGTAATTCATAGGTGAAACGAGCTTGTGCTTGCAGAACAGAGCAGGACAGAAGGCAGATTTGTTTAGGGCCTAGGGATTTTTTTTGTTTTTTGCTATTGCACTTTATTTTATCATGAAGATTCTCATTCTACATTCAGCACTAATTCATGTGGAATTATTTGAGAATTTATAACATAAAACCAGTGAACTACATACAGGATGAGTGTTGCATGTGTGTGCAGAATTGCTCTGCTGAATCTGTTTTATCCGCTTTTGAGTGCTTCTTTTTCCTGTATTCCAAAGTTTTAAATCACGTTTTTATTAGAGTGTTTAGAGTTTAAGGAGATAAAACTCATGTGAATGATGCTTTGTGAGGTCTCTGGCATTTAAGAAGCTAAAGCAGTGTATCTGAGCTGGCTTAGCTCTTTCAGCTCTAAAGGCAGCACCTTGCCTGTCTGGGCTGCTGCGGCTTTGCCCTATCCTCTGCAATTAATTCACTAATGAGCTGTGGGTGGGGTGCACTCACCACTACACTCACCCTCCCTGCACCATCAGAGACTTCTGCCCCTTGCATTTCACTTCAATAGCTTGCAAAAGGCTTCCTGGAATAGGGGTTGCTCTTGCTTTACATGTTAGGTTTTTCTGTGGCTTTAACAGTATCTGCCACAAGACACGTCAGCTTGTAATGCTTTGTGAATGGCTATATATTAATAACATATTATGGATTTCCTGCATCTTCATCTGCACAGATTAGAGAAGCTGCAGCTCAGTGGTGGCAGAATAATTTTAAAGACAGAAAAAGAAAGGAAGGAAGGGAGGAAGGGAGGAAGGGAG
>PPHD01005775.1:0-25745 GCA_002909625.1 Bambusicola thoracicus | reverse complement strand
CCACACCATGGCTTCCAACTCTTCTTGCTTATTGCCCATGCTGCGTGCATTAGTGTAGATGCACCTCAGCTGAGCCCCTCGCCTCTCTCCTAATCCCAATACCACTTCCCCAGGCCAATCTTTAGCAGGCCTGTTCCAGTTCATTTCAGGGAGCTGGACTAGGTGACCTTTAAAGGTCTCTTCCAACTCAAATGATTCTATGATCTATTACAACACACTGGGAAACCCATTTTCGTAGAAATTCAGATTTGCTACAGGTGAAGAGAGTTGTTCAAAAAGAGCTTGTTAAAATGTGAACAGTCATTGGATGTGCCAGTTAATCATTTACGTGGAAGCTTGTCCCCTCTGATAATAATTTCCCAAGGCAGCAGAATTAAAGCTTAACTGGTCATTGGCTTCCAAAACGACCTTGTCTGGCAGGGAAGAGAGAAGGGGAAACAACAGTAACATGACCTTCCTGTGTCAATTCCAGGTGTGGACAGGAGACGACAAAACCACAGCTGGAAAAAAAAAACAATACAGTTTCAGTTAGCTGGCCACTCACTTCAAGCTGCCAGAAACCTCCTGCCTTCAGGGCCAGCAGGGTCATGCCAGCTTAAAGAGCTCAGCATGGTATTTTTGTTAAGAAGCCCACCACAAAGAAGCACTTCGAAGAAGGTCCAGAAACACCACAGCATTTGGATCTGACTTGTCAGCAGAGATGGATGACTTTCTGCTCAGCCACCCTGAGTTGCAAGGACAAGTAATGGAAGCACCACAAGTTAGTGTTTAAAAATCCAAAGCACAGATAGGAGAGAGTTTTCAAACAGGTACTGAGTGTGACAACCTCCCGCACAGCATCCAGGATCACCAGAAAAGAAAAAAAAACTTGAGGTTAGAACATGTACAGTACCCCTCATGTTAACACAATTTTACCACTCAATTGACTGCAATTCCAGCACCATGTATAGAACTATTTTACCATGCTAGTGGTGGGACAGAAATGAACCCTAACTTTTTCCAGACAGTCAAGAAGGCAACAGAGTAAAGAGAAAAATCACTAGATGCAAACATTTCTGCTCCAAGTCAGACTTCACCTGGCAGCCAGAAACACACTGACAAAATACTGGGAAGCCAGGACTGCTCACAAATCAAGGGCTCCCCAGCCAGAAGACCCTTCTCCCCTACTTGCAGTCTTGGTTTCACCAAATGCTTCCAACAGCAGGCTTGGAAGACAAAGTCCCTGTCAGGGCTGCTGAGGAGCCAAGGTTTCTGAGCTCCCTGGTGCTCTGACTCAAGCCAGAATCCCTTGGTAGATTGCTCAGAGGTTCCAGATCCACCCAGCCGTTCTGCCAGCTGCTCAGTGAGGTACTGCTGTTTTGGAGACTGTCCATGAGGGAACCTGGAGCTGCACTTCAGATTCCAGGAAAGTTCAGAGCCTAAAATGCCATAATCTCAGTAACCCTGGTTTCATGGGAAATCTTCCAACAAACTTCAGTGACACTACCTACGGGTACAGCTTGAGATCACGTGAAAGAAAAAAGACACAATAAAAAGGGAGAAAGGATGCTTGGAAGAGAACTGCAGATGTGAGGCACTGAATATTTACTGTTGTGTATACCAAAAATTCTCCAGCACCACAAAGAGTACAAAAATGCTGCTTACACTCACTGCCTGGATTCACCAGGTTGTTCTGTACTCAATTTCCCTGCTGACCCAGCTGCATCATGATAGCAGGTGCTAAAATCAATGTTATTGCATTTTTCCCTTCCAGCTTCAGGTGGAAGAGACTCAGTGCATCACTACACAAGAGGAGAGGAAGAAGACACTGCCAAATTCCCCATTGGATGTAATATTTATCCTGTAAGCAAGGATTAACTGAATAACTTGCTAGCTTTGTGACAAGGCTTGTAAAATGTGGTGACTAATCCTAGCTCATGGGGATTAACCATGTTTGCTGTGGGAAATGCGCCAGTCTTTCCAATTATATCATGTCTTACAAACAGACTGTAATAGCTCTACATGAATACAACCATGTTCTTGCCACAGCACAGTGATAGCTGGGTATGTCCTTTCTATTTTTTTAATGCCACACACTGGAGTCTAGTGCAGTCATCAGCAAGATCCTCATGTGGACAGACAGCAGTCTGTCCTTCTTGAGCGGGGTAAAAAAGAGGGGAAGATCAGGTGTGCAGCAAGGAAATCATTCAGCTAATATTTTTGTGTGTATCCCTTTGTGTTCCTCTATGTAGACTTAGTTACAAGCATACAATTGAAAGTAAACGGATTATTATGGTTAATTGCTAACCTACTACTTAGGCAACAGGTTTCCCATGGGACCTCCTACACACTCAATGCAAAACCAAGCACTCACATTTATGCCACCATTTTCAAGTATGTGCCCTTTGCAAAGCTCTAGTCTTGGACAGAGCTGCTGATCCACAAAATAGCTCCTCTCCATACTGGGATGTCACCTTCAAGCAGACAGTTCAAGACAGGGAGAGCAGTACAGGATAGGGGCTGTTCACCTCAGAGAAGAGGCACTGAAAGTATGGAGAGAACAAGAGCAGTAACTGGTGGTATCGGTACCATTAGGACAAAAACATAACTACAAAAGCTTTGTGACATTTTTCCACTCTTCTCTGGTCAGCCACAACACTGGAGCACAAATAAACTGTATCCACTAAGCAGTTCCAGAGGTTCTTGCAAGAAACTTTTCCTATGTGTCCTCTTCCACATAGCATACTAAGAGGAACAGAACATCAGCTACAAGTGATTTTAGATGCCCAGTGCAGCACCCAGAAGCACACCTTCAGCAATTTCTGCATCTTCATCCTGCTCTTAGAATCAGAGTCATGTAGACCTTCAAGATCATCACATCCAACCATCAACGGGACCTGCTGAGTCTCATCTCTAAATCCCATCCCTTCATCCTGCTGTATGCAGAGCACAGATTTAAATTACTGACCTTATTAACTCATCAAGTCATTAGCTTTATAGTGACCTGCATACTGTCAGGTTCACCATGCAAGTAGCTGGAGGAAAACCAAACACAGCAGGCTACGAACTACAAGAATCCAACCACCAAAATAGCCTTCTGGCCTTTCCTGTGGTGAGGTACAAATCAGAGCATCACTCCACTGCCTTCTGCACAGCACTGGGAGATGCAGGGCTTGCTGCAGGACATGGAGGAAGCCTATGTTTTGGCTAGGGGACAGGCTATGTTGGCTGGATGTATGGCTCACTTCTGTGTGCCCATGGCCAGACGGAGAGCTCAACTGAGAGCCTTTCTGGATCTTCCACTTGGTTTGAAAGACCTCTGGATAAAAAGCAATCCAAAACAAATAATAAAACAAAACTAACCACAGAGGTTCAACTTGTAAACATTACTATTCCACTTACTGAGTCAAGAGAGTCCAATATCCAAGAAACAAACCATTCACCTTTTAACTCCCTGATGTAAGTCTGCATTCAGATGCACCCACAGCAAGTTTTGTGTTGTATAATACAAAATCCCTTTCTGAGCCCTCTCAAAGCTCTCCTAACAAGCTACCTATTATGCTTAATTTCTCCCACACATATCAATAGTTATTACTACTTAATAGTGCGCCAAGGTACTTGGGAGTAACAGCAGTATGGAGTTAATTAGAGAGGAACAAATATCTATTCATGACTAAGATATATGCACGTGAACAGGACATTTTGCTGTGGCTTGACTGCCCAGGGACAGCTATTTCAGCACACCAGAGATATACCAGTTTGGTTATAATTTTTTATTTTTAATCTGGAAGCAAATTCTTTTGGAAGTTTGCATGAAGTGGAAACAGCAGCAACCAATTAAGCAAACTGTTCCATTTCAGGATACTTTCAACAGCCTATGTTTATGAGATGCTCTGTTTGCTGTCCTTTTCTCCCCCTAAAAGGAAAGACCATGATATAGAATACATGGAAAGGGTGAGAACTCCCCTTTGCTTCATTCAAAGAAGATGTTTGAAGCAAATTGCCTCAATTTCAAGTTGTTCAGGTTAATTAAAATGTCCTGTGTTTGGGGTGGGTGAGAAATAATGTCCCATCTGCATGTTAATGTAGAGGGGATTTGAAATGTGGTCCTGTGCCTCTCTTTTGATTGCCTTCACCAGCTAACTTGAGGAAGGAACAGCACTGTGAACTGCTTTTCTGAGTATTTCCACATGGCATACACTATCTCTAGTTTACTTAACTGTAGTTATTTGCCAAACACAAAAACTGCAATACTGTCTGAAAACACACTCTGGGGGGGGGAAATAAAAGCTTGAAGCACTATGACTGACAAAGGTAGGTTTAGGCTTTATGTACATATTCACTGGCTAGTGTTCACCACTTGGCCTCCAACAAGTGTTCTAGCAAACATGGCTAGACAGGGAAGGGCAGAAGCCTAATGTAGAAATAAAGCAGCAGATGCAGGGATCTGGAGAGCTTGGGGAAGGGAGAAAGGTGGTAAAACAGATTGACTCCAAAAGTCTTGGGCTGTGCTACTTTAGATCCAGCTCGTACAAATCTTGGGACAGGAAATCTATGGACAATTTCAAAGAAAGCTTCAAACACTTCTAGCCTTCTGCAAAGAGAGCTGCTCCCTCAACAACAGAGGACCTGTCTCCATCTCTCCACTTCTGTCTTCCTTCTGCTGAACATTGTGGTTAATGAATCATGCAACAAACTTTACTTGCCAAAGAAACATGCATGTAACGGAGCAATTAAGGAACCAGAACATGATGTTTATCAGTTTGTGTGCCTCTGAACCTGACCACACCCTGGTGCAACAACTCCTCACAAGTGTTCAGATACTGTGGTAATGGGAGTTTGTACAGGAAGTACAACACATAAGTACCAACACCACCCAGTGAAGGAGAACTTGCCTTCCTGTGTCACAGAGATGGGCTTCATGGCATCACCCCAGAGCCTGATAGGAAAAAAGCGTTGCACTAGTTTTTACAAAGCATGCTCTAACAAATGTGCTAATTAAACTCTATTGCCAGGTTATATTTCCAACCTGCTGTGGGACAAAGGTTACCAATGGTACAGCCACTGAGCTTTACATCTGAAGGTCCTAAGCACAGATGCCTTCAGAATGGGTAAGCATCAAGGAGTTGGGCCCACACAGCTCCAGCCAGCCGCACATGGCTAATGAGGGCTACATACGCAGCTGAGTCATTTGTACATTCCATTTTCTATGTGCCTTTGCCTTACTCCCAAAGAACCATATAGCATGAGATAGTATTCACAAGATGAGAAGACCACAGCACAGACACCAACATCACTCTCCCTTAAAATGGCCTGAAGCCTTACAGAAAAAAAACTTTCCCTCGTGAATGTCCACAGAGCATCTGGCCCAGGGCTCAGCCATTCCGTGCACAGGTAATTTCCCCAGCTTTGCAAAAAGCTAAGCACCTGTAACAGAATAGCTGATGTTGACAGCATTCTATGAGAAGGGAGCAGGACAGACAAACAGTGGTGCTCACACACAGCCCAGGACCCAGCAGCAATCAGGGATTTGCCAAACAAAAAGAGAGGTAAGCAGCTTCTGCCTTGGGCCAGACTGGCTTTTTCTTCTGCCCCCATCAGGATGGTTCACTATCTCACCCACTTGAACCTACATCCAGAGAGCCATTCTGACCTCCAGGAAAGGTGTCCTTGCCCTCACCTCCGCTAGATAATGCCACTTTGTCCAGATCGTCTATCCTAATCACTTCCCACAGCGACCTGATGACGGTTTGGGCTGTTTCATAAAACAGTTCCTTCCACACACCATGAGTGCATACCTTTCGCCCCATTCTTGCACCTGGTGAACAACACCACAGAAACAACAACATGGCCTTCCCTGTACATTTAAATGACTTGCTCAGCCTCCTACAAAACTCCAGCTGTTGTGGACCAGAATTAAGAACTCCCATTAGGACCCTGCTGGGATTGCCAAAGTGAACAGTTACTACACCATCAAGACCAAGAGGCGGGAAAAGATAGAGAAGGGTTCCCCAGAGAAAGGGGTAGAAGGAATACAGGCTGAGCACTTCTATTCCTCACAGTTTTTGGTTTTTTTTTTTTTTTTTTTTTTTTTTTTTAATCCTTCAGATATTTCAGTCAAATGCAGGAAGATGTTACAATGGACAATATTCTACAGATAAAAGCATGTACCCACAAAGTACCCAGTACACATCATATAGAAACATATTCCAAACAATTCTGTATGAAAGCCCACACTCTTCTGGTAGCTAGTAAAACAATGCTCTCAAATTACATGTTCAGCTCCCTTCTTTATGTAAGGTTCACAGTTTCTTCATGGTGGTAGGAGATTTCTGAAATACAAATAGTTTGTTTTCACTCTTTCCCACTACAGACAATACTGACTGCTTCCACTCACTAGGATTAGCTGTATTTTATAAACAGTAAATGCACTTTAGCAGCACAGACTTTTTTCAAGACTTCCTCAATTCTGCTGATGGAGAATGTCAACTAAAAGTGCACTTTGGGCCAAGTACATTCAAAAAGGCTAAATTCCTTCTCACAGCAATGACCATCCTCTCCAATCTCTGTTCTTCACCACTGTAACAAAACTGTCTCTATCTCCTAGACTTACTACGTTAGGTTTTGGACCAAGACAGTTTTGCTTGAGAGCATTCCATGCATTGTGGAAAATATTCCCTACAGCTTTGATCTCTTCTATGTACACAGATGCAGAAGAGATCCAGGTATGTATAACTCATAAACTTTCCTAATAGACCGATCATTTAAAAGTCAATACCTGTATATATAACCATCATCTAAACATCATTTTGTAAAAAGCCTGTATGCTACTCCAGGTGTTTCACATGTCCTAAATAAACACTTTATTTCCTTAAGCGCTTTGTCTATGTTTTAGTATAGGATCTTGTTGCTTCCATTTAGCCCATAAGCACAAACATTACTACAGAGGAACATGAATGCTGCAGACAAGACCCAAAAGGTCTCTTTTGCAATAGGAATGACTAGTACCTAAGATGTTTTTGAGTTAGTTGTATCATTTATTATGTCAATATTCAACTTCTACATTTGAGCATTCAGTGTTGTCTTGTTACATCTCCAACTTCACATTCTAATTCCTCTCAAGCATCACACACAAGACATCACACACATCACTTCAGCTATTTAACAGACCATTGCCTCTTGTAGCAGGTGTGTATTTTGCCAGAAACATTTAAACAGCCTTTAGCGCTATTGTTTAGCTGGTTTAAATATCATAACTTGGACTTAACTAAATTTGTTGTGAAATAACATTCATGCTATGATTCTATCATTTTCAATTAGAACAGCTTAGTGTTGGCACACCTCTTTCTCCCTTCAGTAGAGACTGGATAGAATTTCTTGAATTCCCAGTGTTTGGAGAAAGTCTCTGAAATTTACACTTTCCAGCAAGATCATTCCCTGCATTACAGCGCATTCTGGGTCATTGCCCAAACAAGACAGCTGAGGAGTCTGCTGCTCCCTTCAGCATCCTCTTAAGATGGCCCACAGGCATTTCTGCCACAGGGAATATGTCTGCATGCCACACACACTAAGGATGCTCTTCCTAAAGGTAGACTTAGAGGGAAAGGTAGGAGTGTGCCATCCTAACTGTTGGATACCACTGCTCTAAGGAGCAGGAGTAAAACAGTTGCCCCCGTTAATTAAGCACACGTTTTCAGAAGGGTGTACCAGGGTGTTATTGCCTCGTATCAGAAGACACCCTTCAGGGAAGGGAAAGGGATTGCCCAGAGTCAGACCCTGGCCAGGGCAGCTATGCATTAAGCAATCCAAGGGGATGAATGGAACGGCACCTGGCTAAGCACACATCATGGCTGGAAATGTAGCTGGCTCCATGAGACTGCTGCTTTCTTGTTGCTGCTTGTGGTGGGAGAAAACCAGAGGAATCAGCTTGGCCTGAATCCTGCCTTGTGCTGGGACATGGCACCACTGCTGCATGAGAGCAGGAGGAACACTGAAGGGATTCCCTACCCTGCAGACAGTGTGACACTGTGCTACCCTCTCATCACCTGCGGGCTGAAGAGGAAAGACCCAGCTGACCCTGCCTGCCTGAGTAGATAGGGAGCACAGGCTGACACCAAAACATCTAATAGTTCAATTGTTAAAATATTCTGTAAATAAATTGACATTGTTCATATCCTTATTCTGAGGTATCCAAAACTATGGGGTTCATAGCCTGAACTGGACAATCCCTCGCTAGTGCCTTGGAGAAGGCACTTTCTGAACCAAGACAACAACTACCTGCCTGTCACTTTTTCAGTGACCATTTGGAATAGAATGCATTACTTAAGCACAAAAATATCATCTGCCCATAGACCCAAACACACACTGATTTCTTTGCAGGGTTTGCATCTGAGCAAGCATCCTGGTCTTATTTTCTCTTTGTGCCCTGTTCCAAAGGGAACAGGAGATGAATCTCACTACTGGCTTACACCAATTACAAGCAAAATAAACCAATTAGAGAGAGAGAGGAAAAGAAAAAAAAAAAGCTCACTTTTGTTTCCCCCCCATGAGAATCATAGAACCACCGAATATCCTGAGTCAAAAGGGACCCACAAGGTCCAACTCATGGCTCCACACAGGACCACCAAAGTCAAAACACAGCCTTCTCTTGTGGTTTAACCCTGTAGAGAGCTATGCACCACAAAGCCATTCACTCACTCTCCTGCAAGTGGAGCAGGGAGAGAATTAGAGATAGACTAGAACTTGCACATTGAGACAGAAAAGGAGAGTGGGGACAGAAACGCAATAATGACAATATATGGGGGTTGCTCCAAAAGTAATGTCTCCTGTTTTATGATGCTGGCAGGATGGCAGTAGAGGCTGTACCTTTTCACCTATATTTCATTACATGTTATCATCATGTGACAGACGGCAGCAGAGGGACAGTTTAACAGAATGGCATCTGACATGGAAGTGGGTATGAAGACAGATAAAAGCCAGAATTTTCTCCATGAAGAAAGAAATGGCACCCACTGACATTCATCAATACTTGCTGAACCTTTACGAAGACCAAACAGTGGACATGAGCACAGTGAGGGGTGCGTGCGTTTTAGTAGTGGCAATAGTGATGCGAAATACAAGCCACATTCTGAACAGCCATGTACAGCCATCACACCATGAAATGCACAGTGTCTCAATCAGTTCATCCACACAAATTGGTTAAAGGTGCAACTATGTCGAAAAATAACATTTTGTAGCTGAAAATTTGCCCTATCAAATACCATTATTGTTCACCCTGTAGTTGTTGCAGTTTCCATGGAAATACATAGGAGGCATTACTTTCAGTGTGACCTACATTTGATGCAGTTACTCACCACCCAGGTGACACAACTGCTTGCTGACTGACACCCAGCTAGTAATACAACAACATCTCACCACCCACCCAACAGCCCCCAGCCACACTAGACACAGCTCTATAGTATTCTGCATGATGTCAGGTGGTATGGAATAACCCCTATCCTAATTCAGGACAGCTGCCCTAGCTCCACCACACTCCCTGCCGCCATGCCATAAAGGTAGTGGCTCTTTCTTGCTGAGCAGCATGGACCAGTCCAGCCTTTGGAGCAATCCCATTGTTCAGTAATAACCAAAACATCTCTCAACTGAAACCTGGACATCTCTGATTTCTAATTATCAAAGCTCTTTCCTGTTATTTGACACCTTCCCAAATTTACATCAAGTCATAGAAAAGCAAACCAGATGGCCTGTATGGAGCTAGTCAAATCCCTTTTTAGCCTGCAGTGGGGTTCAGCAGTACTTGATGGGAGAAGGCTGGGTGTCTCTGGCTTAGAAACAGGTTCCCAAGGCTGAGGGAAACACTGGCAGAATGGCTTCCTTTCCTAAGCATGCGTTAAGATGAGAAACTGTTAGTAATCCAGGCTTTTTTTTTAGAAGAATAAAGGTCATCAGATTGTAGTAAGAGGGATATGAAAGCTCAGGATAAATCCCATTTCTGTGTGTAGACCAGTTGCAGTGAAGATGCTAACATAAGAGAGAGTACACAAGGAAAAAAAAAAAAACAATAAAAGTAATGCTGTGGCTTACTCTTGGCTACTCTAAAAGAGATGCTACAAACTTTTTTTTTTTTTTTTACAACCTGCTGCATTTCACTGTTGAGCCACTCATATGTGCCTGTTTATCCTCTAACAAGATGACACACATGTATGCCATCAGCAATACCTCTCTGTCAATAACAGTACTCAAAGTGGGCTGTCTGGAAGGAAGCCACAGCAGGCAATTAAAACATACCCTCACAGCCCCCTACACCTTGTGAATGTTCTAAGCAACATCAAGAGCTGTCTTTGGGTTTCAGTGGCAGGTGGGTTAAGGTAACAGCTAAGCACAAGTAAGGGACAAAAGTCTCAAATTATCTGTTCATTACAGCTTTGTGCAGTGAGCTCAAGGAGAGCACCCACATAACAATAACATCATCTAAGCTATGCAGTCTTGGCAGGCAGTGATACAGAGGTGCCGTGGGAAGTTAAGTCTGCACAGATAGGTTACATTTAGATTCATGGTGGCCTTAGGCTGCATTTCTCAAGATGCACCTGAACTCACTAAAGCAAGCAGGCATGGGACAGAAGGAAGAGATCAGAGACTGAGAATTCTATTGTCATTCACCAGCTGTTCATACTTTATGGCCTGTCAGCTTGTTTGCAGCCAGGAAACAAGCAAGACCTTTTCAAGCAAGGAAACAGCAGTTCCTTCCATCACTTAACTGCGCTTATCCCAAACACCTTCTCAGATCAGGGCTTGGGTTGCAAAGGTCTGGTCAGGTTTTCAGACCCCATATACACAAATCAGCCAGTTCAGAAAAGGGAGACAAGTCTATTAACAGACAGACATGGCAGTCCCCATAAGCAACTTACTCATCTGCTTCTGTTCCATAACACAACTCAGAGACTGGGTGGAAAATCCTGGCATGACTGGGCAAACACTTCACACACAGAGTGACTCACATGCATACAGCTTGCTTCCTCAAGCCCTTATATCCTGTGAACAAACATGAAAGAGAGCAAAGCTGAAACATGTTTGTGCAAATTCATCCTGCATTGTTGACCTATCACATGCAAAAGAAACCTTTCCTCTGGCTTCTACAGCCTGCTTACCACGCCAATGACAAATGAAATTAGCTCCTGACAATGGCTCTTCAGTGAAGTGGCAGATGCCCTCAGTGAAGGAAAAGACAGTCATGGTAAGTCAGTTGACCACGTGGGTACCTTCTCAGGCAATCTGAGAAGAGAAACAGTCTGAAGAAACAGGAAAATTAAACTCCTCCACAGGAGGACTGGTTCTCATTAAGGTTGAATGTGCGCACACATTCAGGTTCATTAACAATTTTCTTCTGTGCTTCTAGTTTCTTGAGTTGAGGAGTATTTCAGATTTCCATATTTCAAGAGTAACCCTTTAAACTTTTGCTATGAGGGTGGCTTGCTTTGAAAGATGCAGGTTTTCTCTTCAGGTCAAAATAGAACACCTAGGATAAGGCTTAATCTCACAGAATTTTTAGTCACATACCCAGAACATTTATTTAACGGTATGCCTAAATTCATGTGCATAAGCAACCTCACTAAAAGCAGGCTGGAAGCCAAGTACCAGCTTTGTTACATCACAGCTCAGAGGGCAAACTAAGTTTTGCCTAGGAAGCATAACTGACTGCACAAGCATGCAACGTGCTGGTATACAACTGCTTCTCCCAGGTAAAGCTGCACACAGTCCCTGGCTTCCATTCCAGTGCAGACCATGAGCAGTGAATTGGACAATGTGTATGTCTGGGGATGAAGCAGAGATGGGGAACAGGGAGAGGAAGAAACACTGCTGTACAGAGCACAACACAGGATTGAGATGGCAGTGCTAGGAAGCTGGATTTCCCTGTCCACACATGCTGAGAAGTACAAAAATATAATCATATCTATACATGTATATACACACACACAAAAAAAAAAAATACCTAGGAGAAAAAGAAACCCTCTGGCACAGCAAAAATCAAAGGATGGAAAATTTCACTCACCGTAGCACGGAGTTGGCTATAATACATAGGCCAGCAGGAGCACAGCATTAGAAGAAAACTTAATGCAAGCAGAAGAAAGTCTAGGAAAGAGAAGTGCTTCCATTACAGCTTGCACAGATGAGGAAAAAAAAGTGAGGAGTTGTTGCAGTCTGTGGGTTGTTAGGTTTTGAAGCAGCTCTAGTAATCCTTATGACAGGAACAACTTAAACAATGACTTCAGAGAGTCACAAAGGTCAGTTGTGATGAACAATAGAGGGTTAAATCACGTAACAAAATCAAGTCCTCTGTAACTTGCTGAAGTGCTAAACAGCCTTGGAAGCTCTCCCCAGCACCCAAGAATGAGGAAAAGCACACACATACACCTTGTTCATAATTCTCATCCCAAGGAGGAGGAGACACAGGTCGGTGCATTCAGAGGGCCCTGCTCTGCACAAGGTGCCACCAGCTGTGTGGTACCTCAGTGATGGCTCAGTATCCCAAAGTGGAGCACAGGAAGAAAACGACCACAAAGACCAGACATTTTACCCTTCTTTGAATTGCCATTTTTTTCCAGGAACTTCTTAAAACTACAAGTACAATGAAATTTCAAATTGATTCTTTTTGAACAAATGAAATGCATTTGTTCTCTTGGACATACATCTTACAGGCAGGGAAACAAAATGGTAATTGTCAGGAAAACAGGCAAGTTTCTCTCACACTCAACAGGCAGGCTGATTTTGGAAATATGCTGTATCTCACATCGGCATTCAACCAGCAGGAATTTCACAGCCTCATGGCAAATGGTTGAGGCTGGTACCGGACCATACCTCTATAGTTTCAGAACAGAATCTTGACATTTATATACAATTTCACCACTACTCAAACTAAAAGCCAAGCTGTGCCAATGTATGATCTCTGCCACAGTTAATAATAATACCTACAGTTTTGGGCTTTCTTTGCAAGTGAACCTGGTTACTTAACAGCTGCAAACATCTCAGTATTCTGCTCTTCAACAGCCTCCCAGCATCTTTGTCCCCACCAGCATCTGAAAGGAGCCAGCCCAGGAGGAACACAGAACTCACAATCAATCTCATGTCAGGACAGAAGGACAAAGTCACAGATGCAAGAAGACGGGATTATATGCTTGGCTGCTGCTTGCTCTGAAAAACTTGTAAAGTCCAGAACTGTAAAATTCCCACTGAGTTTGCATTTTCTGGGATGTAACTTCTCTTAAATGATTAAAAATAGAAAAAGCAAATTAGCTGCTGACAATATCCCATACAGACCACCACTTAGACTAGACTTGTTACAATCCAGTGAGGAGCTAGAGTTCTTTGCTCAGCAAATAGAGCACAAGTCTGTTTCCAAACTCAGCAAGCAGGAAGGGGCAATACTCCTCTGGGAAGCCTACTAGCTTCACCCTTGCTCTGCTCCAGGTGTCTTGGAAACATAACAAAGCAGTTACTTCTCTCCAAAGAGCTGCTGGCAATACGGTACACAGGTAAGAAGCAGATGCACAGCTGAGCATGGACGCTCTTGCTCTACCTCTTTCCTGCTGTTCACATCAGCCATATTACCTCTGACACAGGACTGTGCAAGGCTTTGTCCAAACAGGAACAATATACAAGAAGTCATGCTCCCACTGCTAACAGCATATCAGGTATGAAAGAGAGTTCAAAATAATTGGCCTTTGTTCAAACGCAGGATATTCTTGGTACCAAATTCCCATGGCTTCCAGTCTTCCATGTCTAAGCTACATCCTAGGCCTGGAACTGAGGGATGTTCAGCTCCACTCCTGCCAGATGCAAGGAGTCTGTACATTCAGCCACCTTTAGCAAACACGGTATTTATCTCAGACAGCAACCATAAACCACAAATATGGATGTAAAGATGAGATCAGAGCTGTAACCAGAAGGTAGAAGATGTTGGTTTTGATGCACTTAGTTTACTGTTTTCAGGGCTAAGTCTCCTGTACAACCAACAGAAACACCAAAGTTGCTCATACGTTTACTTCTCTCCTATCTTTTGGCTTATTTATATCAGCTTACATGTTAATACTTCAAATGAGTTGAAAACAAAACACATTTTGAAGATACAAGAATGTAACACAGACTTAATACTAACCTGATGAAGGCAGAGCCAGATATGGCCCATGTTCAGCTTCCATGGCCAGCTTCAGGGTAAATTCAGTACTGATACAAACAGCAATACAACTTAAATCTGTTTGTTTGTTTTACCTACCGCGTGTTTAAGTACTGTCACTAGTCTCTTAGCAGCAAGGTAGGTGGAAGAGTTTATATTAAGCTACCAGAACTTTATGGACAAAGGCACATGACTAAATAAAAGCTACACTGGAATATAAGTTATTAAAAGGGATTTAGCACCAGCCTGTAACCCTGCATTGGGATGATGCTTTACTCAGCTGTTTGGGATCTTGCTTAGTTTAAAATTGGCTCAGCTGCAAACCAGCAGCCTAGAAGTAAAACTAATCCCAGATCCTAAGCTACTCCAGAGCATTTACCTATCTGTCCAATCAAATTAAAATATGGATAAGGGTTCAAGTCTAGCATCTCCACTAAAGCATTTCCCATTATAACTGTTTTGCACCAAATCATTTCCTGCTAAGGCACAGTTGTATCCTGCTGCTCTATCCACCACCACAACACACACTATTTGGAAGTCATGGAGTAGCAGAAAGGGCCTGTGTTACAATTAGAAGGATTAACATAGTGAAAGGGCAATACAGGAGTGTAACAGCAAAGAGACCAGCTCAGATAGGATGGTATTTCAAAGGAAAAGTAAAGGTCCTCACCTGTCTCTGAAGATCTAAGTCCACAGGAAAGACTCCACAAAGGTCTCCAACCAGAGATCCCTCCCCAGCCACAGTGAGCCCTTAAATGGGGTCTAAGAGAGGTGCAGCCAGGTTCCACCCCTTGCTCCAGTCACACAGCTGAATTGCCTTCACTGTGCTCCCAGAGCTGACCAGGTCCTTTCCCCAGGTGCTCAATCAGTGGTTCAGGCTGAGACTCAACAGTTACCATACAGCCTGTAATTTAGATGTAGACCATTATAGACTCCTCTGAAGACAAGTTCCCAGAAGCTTAATGTACAGCAAACTACTTAGGCAGCTGAAGTGAATTGTAGCTTTTTATTTTGCTCCATTCCTCTTCAAATGCAAAAAGTTTAAGGCTGCTCCTTGTTGCAACCTAAGCCTGACCAGAAGTGTTTCCATGGGAGTCTGAAAGTCACAACACTGATACGGGAGTCTGAAAGTCACAACACTGATACAGGAGCCATGAGAAGCCTGAACCCACCACTTGGGCTAGCACCAAGTGCAAGACTGCTGCTTGTCTAGCCTTTAGTCCTTTATCCTCAAGGCAATACCATCATTTTACTAATGGAAGGTTTCTTGGATTCCCTTCTCCCAGAGCAAATCTAGGCTTCTCTGGTCAAGGAGATGAGCTTTCTGCCTCACCACCCACTGGGTACGCTGGCACTCCAGGATTTCTTCTGGGGTCTCATCCCTCTTCTTCCAGCTTCAGGACATCAGAACCCAGAAGCCTTGTCCTAAGGGCAGGCAGTGCTTTGTTCTTCCTTCCAAAATCAGGGGAAGCCTCTCCTGCCCTTTCAGATCTAACTGGAAGTAAGGTTTCAAACCCGCTTTTCAAAGGAAGGCACTTGGTTCAAATTACATGATTCAAATTAACACAGCCTCTTGAGGAGTTCAAAGTTTCAGGGAACAAGTAATCACGTTCAATTAAACAAGAGTGACACAAACCAGGAGAGCTCTGGTTTCCCTTTCATAGCACTCTGCCAAGTGAATCCAGCGATGGAACGACATAGCTCTCAGCAACCAGTACTTGGTCCAGTGCTGAGAAACACTCTCAAATGCCCTGAATATTCTACAAGTATAGAAATCCTCGTATAAAATTAAGTTTTGGTGAACTAACCCATAAAAATTTTCCTTCAGTTCTTTTTCTGAATCTTAGACAAATATTAGGGGAAAAAAACTTGAGCAGGTATCACATAGCAATTAATCAGCTCCTGAGCTGCTCAATCTAAAGGTGTACAGTCATACTTCCTAGGAAACATGCCTGAACATCTAGAAGGAACACCTCAACATAATCCAATCCAAACTGCATGCAAGATCCATTTGTAAAATTAATCTAGCCTAAGTGTTTTTCTAGGTGTGCAATTACTGTGGAATTTTGCAGACAAAAAGGTATGGCACAGAAACAGGTTCTACAATGAGAGAAGAGCATTTGTCCATGTATTTTCTTTCCTTGTTGATAAATATTCTCAAGGCCAAACTATTTTTCCTCCCAGAGGGAAAAAGGGGCCAGTGCAACTCCCAGGGGGCAGTGTGACCAGATTGACAAACCATCTCAAGACCTACCCCAAGCAAGCCCCATGGATGGAGCAGGATCTCAGAAAAACGGAGAGCTTCCCTTATTCAAACCTTTGGAAACCCTTTTGTTCCTAGTATAAGGGACACAGCAACAAGAACACAGGCAATGCTATCAATGCAGCAGAGGTAATCCTTGGAGCAGGTCACTTATCCTCTCTCTGTTCAACTCTGCATCTATAAATTGAAACCAATAATTCTCCCTTTGTGCCCTATCTCTTGCAAGGATCTTTTCTTATACACAGGTGAATGCATTTGTTACTGCCATTCAGAAACTAGAAATAATATTGCTGCTAGAAAGTGACTTCTCATTTTTCCTGAGCTGGCAGTATTTGCTTATTGCCTTAAGGAAGGAAAAAATTAAACAAATCAAAGGTGCAGTTTCCTGCACTAGCATCCTGCTCTCTTTCACCAGCCTGTGCCAAAACCTATGACTGTCCACTACTCTGAATGGGCAACCTATTTCATCCCACATTTTGCTATTAAATTTAGCACAGAAGTGCCTGATCTGCCCTGTCCCTCAGCAGACATACTGGCAGCATCACCCACTGCATGTCCTCCCATCAAGTGGGATGGCCGCCGCACATCAGGGCACAGTTCTCAGCAGGTTCAGTCTGCTGCACAGCTCTGTTCTTCTAGCAGTCCAGAATAGAAGAACTCAAGGCAGGAAGCAAGGGGCAGCCTCAGGAATGTCTCATAAAGTGAAGTTTATTTCACCCCAAAACTCACTATTTGGAAGATAGCAGTGGCAGGGTTTTCTTACCAGAGACAAAACAGGCCTCATTCTCACAATAAACAGCATGCACTTTGCCAGCTGCAGTCTGGGCATTCACTCAGATATCAGCTACACTCATTTCCAATGCCACACATTAAGAGTTCCTCTCTGTCTGCATTCATTTCACTTTCATCAAGGATCTTCATTAGATTGATCTATAAATTTTCCCTATCCTATGCAAACCAAATAGCTGATCAGCTACCTTGGGAGAAGCAGAAGCAGCTATTGGGAAATATCAGACTGGAACTAGATAGAACTAGTCCACAGCCCACCATTGGGCCACTTCAGATGAATATCTTTACTCTTCATGCCTCTTCTGTCCTCTGAAAACACAGGTAAGTATACTTCTGCAAAGTGCTTGGGGATCTATGAGTAGAAAGCGCGATATAACAATTTGGGGTTATTATGCATAAGAAGATCCACAGCAGTCTGCATAATTGGCCATTCACCAGCTACCTCACAAGCGATACTCTGTGAGCTACCTTGGAATTATCTCCTGCTGATAGAATATAATCAAAACTTTTGCAGAAGTATGCATCTTGGTCTTGTTGAACTTCATCCCATTGCCCTCACCCCAGAGATCCAGCCTATCCACATCACTCAGTAGGGCCTTCCTATCTCCAGACAGATCAACACTTCCTGCCAACTTGGTGTCATCTGTGATTAAATAACAATTGTTCTTCTATTGATCATAAAGGCTAACTTAAACCACCACAGCTAATTCATAGTTCAGGCTTGACACTGGTTCATCTGAACAAACTGCCTGTATAGGCAGAAGTCAAGGCTTTCCTGGTTACTTGAAAGGGCCATTGTTCATTGCTCAGGAAAAATGAATCATAGAATGGCCTGGGTTGAAAAGGACCATAATGGTCATCGAGTTTCAACCCCCATGCTATGTGCCAGACCAGGCTGCCCAGAGCCACATCCAGCCTGGCCTTGAATGCCTCCAGGGATGGGGCATCCACAACCTCCTTGGGCAACCTGTTTCAGTGTTTCACCACCCTCTGGGTGAACAACTTCTTCCTAATATCCAACCTATCACTGTCCACCCTCATAAACAGCCGTTCCCCTTCCTGTTTATACGCTCCCTTCAAGTACTGGAAGGCTACAATGAGGTCTCCCCAGAGAGTGCTCGGATAGTCTGACCAAGCTGAAGATCCTGTTTCCTCCTGGCTCACTTCACGGAAAGGCTCAGAGCTGCCCCACCTGAAGATCTGGGGTGAGCTTTTCCAGGAGCAGCAGAGTGAAGCAATAAACTTACATTTTCCCAAGTTATTCAGTTCTCTAAAGGCAAACTAATTAGGCATGCAAGAGCCCCAAGTTGGATCTGGAAACAGAACTGGGGCTTTTAAATAATCTGCCTTTTTTTTTTTTTCATCTATAAATTATTATTATTAATAGTAGACCGTGTTATGCTCCTTGCCTGCTGCTCAGAGATAGAATGGTTGCTTCTCAGCAGCCTCCCTGGTAGACATGAAGGCATTCCCTTCTCCTGAAAGGGGAAACAAGCTCCTCACACATGCTTGTCATGGGCATCAGGCTGAAGAAACCCTGTCACAGGCCAAGGGCAGAGGCTCCCAGACAAAAGTGTGGTTTGGACTTTGTCATTTAGCTTTTGGACTCTAGCTGAAAACCAACGCATTTTCCTTCTGTTTCAGCATGAAGGTGCATGCTGTGCAACTGCAGGGCCTGAAGTCACTCAGTTCTGGGGTAATAATAAGGAGGAGGAGCGAATGCTAGAAAACCAGCACCTGGCACAAAACAGCTTCTTAAAAGAGTTTTTTTGAGATGCTAGGGCAGATCAGGGGACAACCATGCAGGTACAGCCATTGCAATGCAGCTATAGGAGTGCCATTACTTTAACCTCACGTTTTTGCAAACACCCTCTTAGACACCTCTCTTTTAGACACAAATGAGATAAGGCAGCCTTTGAAATTAATAGTGCTTGTGAGGAATTGTGTATTAAGCAAACAGAGCTGGTCAAATACAGCAATGACTCGTACCAATGCGTTCAAACACAGCATCTCCAAACTGACATTTCAGAGTTCACCTTCTAACAAAAAAGCAAAAGGAGGAGACCTGACTATGAGGAGATTCAGGGCTTTGCCAGAAAACATTTGATTAAAGCTTTCAGCCCAGGAAAAGAAGGCTTCAACCACAACCTATAAATCCACTAATTGTCATCAGATGCCAACAATATCAAGAACTTACAAGGGTTCAGTAATCAATTTGACAAATTCACAAAAAATCCCATCAGAAGCTATGAAGCAATGGACAGATGCCATAAACCACATCTCCACTGGGGACCTGGAGGACACACCCCAGAAGGAAGCATCCCTGCATGCTTGTTTTACACACTGCAGCCACTGCTACTGTAGATAAAGGACTAGACAAGTCTGTAACCTCATTGGATAGAGGCATGCTTCCATTTTGAAAAACTGAAAAGAGGGAATTAGAGGTAATGATCCCCAGCACTGTCAGTAGGAGCACACTGCATTTCCCACAACATCCAACGATAGCTGGGATGCTTCTTCAGAAGTCTCACACGCTGATGAAGGGAAGGAGAATGAAGCTTCCCAATGTTCCATCGCAGACGCAGGCACAGCATTCCTATCTTCTTTCACCCATCCCCACATATAAAACCAACTAATTTTTGAGCAGTCCTGTCTGCCTTTCCCTGACATGGTCAGCACACATGGCGAGCCAGATCATTGAAAGGAGAGCACAGGAATGGCCCTCCAATGCAGTCAGCCTCATCCACTTCCCTGTCCCAGGCTATCATAATTGCAATCATAATTGCAATTTACTAGACAGATCTCTCCATAATCTGACTCCTGAAACCCTCCAGGCACCAATGTTGTCCCTTGACAAGTCATCTACTCCCACTACTGAAAACCCCAAATCCACAGCAAAGAGAGGAATAGTTGACAATCTGTGCAAGGTTAATACCTCCCCGGATGAGTTGCTCACCACCATGAATCAAACATAGATTAGATGTACAGTCTTGTTGAAGTTTGTGCCAGTTTGCAGCACCTGGGAATCTAATTTTAGGCTTTTTTTTCCCCGTCTCTTTTTCTCAGCCTTATCTGAGACATTTTGCAGGTGGAAAAAATCAACAAATCAAGGTCAAATTAAGTCAGGTTTAAGGGCATTCTCTGTACCAAACCAAAAATCTGTGGAGATACAACACTTTTCCAAAATTTACTGTGGCTGTGCTTTTCATTATTGAAGTGGAAGATGATGAAGAAAGGTCCTTCATTTTTAAATACAAATCTCACTGTAAGCAGACTGCTCAAACTGCTTGTTTTCAAAAGGCAACTAGAGAGATTTGGCTCATTCATAAAAACAAACCAATAACACTTAAAAGTCCTGCTATCGTCAGGACAACCTGGCAGGCTTTCCCATCATGCTACATCCCTCACATGGTAGGAAGCAACAGCAGGGCTATCTTTCCAGCTCAGAAGTCATTGCTGAGACTTCATCCAGGGCCAGTGGACTTAGCCAAGCAACGTCACCTTATCACTCAATAGTACTGCTGCATAATCTCAGTTATTCATTAAAATAATAAACTCCACATAATAAAAATGTGAAATACTCAATTATATGCAGTACCTTTTTTCCTCGTTAAATGATACCCTGATAAGAGATTTACAAGAGTACAATACTATCCAAGGTAAATGTCCTGCAGGTTTTTGATCCTGTAATCTTATTTTTAAGCACGAAGTGCTGGTACAGCTTTAGAAATGAACATTAAGCCCTCTTTGCATAAATTAGCTCCCTTCAAGGCAGTGCTAATGTTGATAAGATGCCTGGTGATAGCACGTTGTGGAGAGGGATGACAAAAGCAAGTGACTACGTGAAACCCTGAGCATATGAGGGAGCTGGGCCCTGCTCCAAGAGCTGTCCTGGGCCTGTGAGCTGCTGGCAGTGGGTTTGCCTTGGGGAAAGCAGCTCAGGCGAGCCACTGTGAGATGAAGCTGGGACTATGAATAAGAACAGAGGGCAACAAAACTGTAATGGGAGAGAGCTGCTAGCCAAAACATAGCCAGCCAGTCAACGTTCCCAACCCAGGCAGCTATTCTCACTGAGCTTGTTTTGCTGCTCTTTGACACCTAAAGCCCAGTTCTGGTGTGCTGAATCCATGGAGTCAAAGCTTAGTTTCACATTTACTTTTACTAGTTGCTTTCTGAAGGCTTAGGCTCATTAGGCAAATGAGTATGTGACAGCTACACTGCTACTGCACAGCTATCTTGGCTCCCAGATTGTAAGGTATGTTCACAGAGAAACTGGCAGGCATCTGCTGAGCTGCAACCAAAATACCTTGTGCTTGACTACAGAGACCTAAATGTTGTCTTCTCCCATGGGAGGGCTGAAGACTCTCAGAAACATGCTGAAGATGCACAGAATTAGCCCTGCCATCACTGCTAGTCTCAGCACTGATCTGACATTTCTTACTGGGAAGCTAGCTACCAATCTGTAGGTATGTTTAGCAACCCAGGCCATCAGAAAACCAAAAAGGCCAGGCGAGAGCCACTGCTGTAACACACTGTGATGGGCTAGGCATGGTACATATCCATTCTCCTGCTTTCAGATGTGCCTGCACTGGGAGGACTGCAGGGAGTGGTACATGCACTTACCTGAATCACAGCCTGAGTTACTCATTCTTTTATCTTCCTTCTGTGCTTTCTCTCATCACTTTGCCTCGAAGTTCCTGGTGGTGTGACACTACATAATAGGATGAGCCATCTCTTTTGCAATGGAATTAGCTCACACTCCCCTCAGCTGAGGGACATTGCTTTTATCATGCTATCAACATGACACATTTTTCCCTCCTGCTATTTACTGCTTGGAAATTGGTTTGATCAGAATAATGAATCATGAAGCCAGTAATAAGAAAAGTCACAAAGCTAAAATCGAGAGGCTCAAATCCCATGGCACTTTTAGCTTTCTTGCATGCCAGGAGATACAAGTCTCTCTCATCCCTCAAAATGAAATTACGACATTGCATCCAGCAGTCCATGCTGGAGAAGAGGGGGATCTGTATATTCCAGCTGACAAGGAATAGACACAACTGGAAGCCATGTGTTGCTGCAATCAACGACCAGCGCTGACTAAGCAGCAAACCAGCTAGGCTAGCCCCCTCTGTTCTGGACACCCCCTGCCCAGGGACAAATGGGACGGACACGTCGTGTCTAGTGGCAAGATGTCAGATTTATTGCGCAGCAGTAAAACCTTATATACCTAAATAACCGACCACCCCTAAGTACATGTATGTCCCGCCCATGTGTCCATCCCAGGTGCTGACAAGCACCAGCCGACCGCCTCCCAAGGTGTCCAACCCCTGGTGCACGCAGGAACCACGCAACCGCCCCACGGTGCATGCAGGCATGCCCCAACTGCCCTGCTCACAACCCACATCATGGAGGCCTATAGAACTGCAACATTCTAGTCCACTATGCTGTAAATGAGCTGCTAGAGATGGAAAAGGGAGGAATGTGTGGGTTGTGAGCAGGGTGGTTGCGTGGTGCCTGCCTGAGATCAGGGAAGGATTTCCTATCACAGTGAAAGTCATTCTTGCAACATGCCTGAATAGCTTTGCCTTTGGCTTGTTACAGCTCACATGAGATTTTCTGCAGCTGCAACAACACTGCAAATAAATCTGCTATTTGGTGCTATTTGGTACATTTTGCCCAGACCCCTTCAGATGACAGGAAGTCATACACTTGACTGATGGTTTATTTCAGCTGTCATTTCTCCAGAGCTTGGTATCAATATATCTTCATTGTCAATCAAGTAACACAGCAGCCCACACTCTCTGGAAGGCAGAATTCTCTTCCATAAAATCGTGAATCTGAGTTCAGATCCCAAAGTCTGGTGGGCCTGTACAAACTGCACTTTTGGGATGCCCAGAGAGTACCTCTTAAAAATAAATAAATAAAATCCTTGATTTTCAAACACCATAACTATGCAAATGAAAGACCGTTACTATTTATCTGAACTATTATTTTCATGACGTATTTTGAGAGTAGAAAAGTACTAACTTAAGATTTTTCTGATCCCTTAAACACATAACATGAGAAAAATCTGGAGAAGAGGGAAAATGATAAAAGAAACAAGAGCTCCACCAGCCAATAAAATGAGGCCTGATCAGAAGATGATCAGAAGGCTGAACTCAAGTCCAAAGTCATTCAAAAATTAGCGGGAATTCCAGTTCCCTTAATGCAGAGGAGTTAACATCTCAGCCAACATATCAAGTGTGTTATCTACATCTTGTTATACAGAAGGAAAAAACTGAAGAAGAGCTAACATATATTAGTGAGAGTGAAATTAAGCTTCTCAAGCATTGCTTTTCCAGACAGCCATTGCACTGAACACGGAGATTGCAAATCCCATGGGCTGTGCCAGGTCAGGCACCCAGCACAACTGGCTGGCTGCAGGCAGAAATAATGCAAAGTCCCCAGTCGTCATTTACATCACCTCCCACACCTTTCCTTTTCCAGTTGGCCTCTCAAAGGCCAGAAAGCACAAATCTCTTGCTGGACCCACAACTTCTAGCACAGTGTTTTTGTAACTCCCTTCTTGAAAACAGTTTGGTTTTATATTGCTGTCACAAATTCAGCCCAGCAACAGCTGGGACACATTTACAGAGGATGTGTTTGTTGTTGTTGTTGTTGTTGTTGTTTTATGACAGTGTTACTCATGGTGTGTTAGCCCTTACATTGGGTTTGGCTAAGTTAGGGGGAAAAAAAAAAAAAAGATAAGATAACCTCTGGTTGATTATTGACAGACATTTGGCAGCTTGCATCTCCAGGACCGCGCACAGTCACAAATAAAATGAATGATGCAGCCTCTAAAAGCACTGATTCAGTAACTTGACTATGTCAGACTGGGAAGTGATAGGGACTGAAGAGGACAAGGGCAATTGTTTGTAACAGACACTGCATTCTTAGATGTTAAGCAAAAAGCTTTTCAGTGGAGCTGTCAGCCCAGGAAACACGCAGAGAATGCTCCCCCAGAATGGCCACAGTGAGGTCCCTTGACCTCAGTGCAAAGCTGTGTCTACTCTGGATGCACTGCAGGAACAAGGAGGGAGCTTTCAGGTGACACATGGGTATCCCAGGGGACTACACCAGACATCAGCTAGTCACAGATGCCCATGCAGGACAAAGACAAAAAGCCAACTTCCTTCTGCCCATAGAATACCTCTGCTAACTAACACACACTACTCTAGCTGCCTAGGCAACAACTTGGGCCTGTTTAGCTATGCCTTAGCAAATACAGATAAGTGCCTTACTGTTTGGATTTTCACCATGCAAGACATCAGAAGACATAGATGGATTAAATCCTGACTTCTCTCACACACAAATGTTGAAACACTAACATTTCAACTTGCCTCTATCTTGCAGAGCTCAGACGCCTCTCATAACTAATATCCCTGTTGCACCTTATGCACATATAAAGTTTAAATCAAGGAGTATGGCAAGCAGGGGCTGTATCTTTCAGATTCTCATTCAGGTTGGATGTTACAGAAAACTTCTTCCCCAAAAGAGTGTTCAGGCTCTGGAACGGGCTACCTAGGAAGGTGGTGGAGTCACCATCCCTGCAGGTGCTCAAGAAACATTTAGATGTTGTGCTACAACACATTGTTTAGTGGGGAATATTAGTGATAGGTGGACAGCTGGACTGGATGATCTTGGAGGACTTTTCCAGCCTTGGTGATTCTATGATTCTATGATCTCTCCAGAGTCTTTCTTTCCAGGCTCACTTGTCTGCTGCTGACTACTAGGTAAAGATGGACCTAGGCCAATTATATAAAAGTTCTTTAATTAGCTTTTCCTTCCCAGTAGTCAGGTGAAATTCTGTTTGCTTGCGCAGCAGAAATTGCAAGATCCAAGGTGAGTGGATTTTTTATTATTGATCTTGCATAGTTCATCTTGTTCACAGTTCCCTGACCCAGAAGTAGCAAGATAATCAGAGACTGTAGATAGCTTCTCAGAAGTTTCCTTCTAGATACATCCTGAAGTGTTGCTTTAGCTCTCATTCATAGTTTGTTTGTTTTGTTCATTGGCTTGGTACCTCACCGCACCCCTTCATATGACTTCTTCCTTTGGTTAACGCCATGCATGACTTAATTCTTGCACTGTCAAACATTAACTTTGCAAGCACCCTGGTTCAACCAGGGTTTTAAGAGGACACCAGGTGTTCAAACATCCTTACTTGCGAGCCAGGCTCGGTCATCTCACCTAGCACACTTACGTACTACACACCTGCTCCATTAACAGCAATTGTCAAACAACAAGTCTGAGAGCCCCTGGAAAGTAATAATCAGCTGAGGTGCAGCAAGGGACAAGGCCACACACCAATCTGGTTTCTAGTAGCCAAGCCACTTAATAACTGCACACAGCCGTTTATATAGAGCAGTTCAAATAACATGCTAAGTACAACAAGGCACGGTTCTCATAACTTGCAGTTGCTTGCAGCTTGTCTCACGGCACCTGGCACAGCGGTCTCTATTGCAGCTCTGCATTCCTTTCGCCTACTCCCATCGCTGTTCTGTG
>PPHD01005774.1:0-25745 GCA_002909625.1 Bambusicola thoracicus | reverse complement strand
AGAAAGGCAGCAGCATGGGAACACATTAAAATTATTAAGTAATAGATTATCATACTGTTTATCCCCTGAAGTATGTTTTAGAAAATCATTATGTTACAGCCTTTTTTTCCCCCATATTACAAGATTTAAGAACAAGAAAAAAGAGGTACAGAGAATTTATACACACTTCATGAAAACTTGTAGCTAGATTAAATCTAGCATCTTTCAACTTTAGCCACCAATAAGCCATACAACCTCTCTTAATCTGGAACATTCAAACTTATAGAACACATTTTTGAAAGAACAAAGAGAATTATCATGTTTTTCTGAAGACTGGATAATACTAGAAGGATTTAATTGTTTTCAAGTTATTAAAATGGTCATTAGCCCTGCATGTAATTTTCACCATAATAAATAATAAATGAATAAAAAGCATTTCCTTCAAATAAAAATCAAGATTGAAGATGTAAATGTGATTCCCTCTTATCTTACATGCCAGAAAACACACACCTCGTGGACATCCAATCACTTGCCTTTTAGTCACAATATTGCCCAACAACTCTGTGGGCCATGCATATCAGGTGGCAGCAGCAGCTGCTGAAGTAGACTTCAATCCATAGGAGAAAGACTGCTCCAAAAGAAGGCAGTATTGAAGCATGGAACTGAAATCTGCTGATCAGTGTGAGTACATATACAGCAAATTTCTCTTCACAAACTCTCAAAAAGTGCTCAAATAATTCTTGTCCCACTGTCAAGAGCTCATTATTTCCCCTCTCAGGTACATTCCCATACGAGCTATCAGCAGCAGAAGGTCATACTAGGGGCTATTTTCAAGACAGATAACGTGAGACTCTGCTGGGCCTCTGAACTAAGCGTTTGTCAGGCAAAAATCCTGCAACTGCCCTTTCATCCCAGGTCGTGTTTGTGCCTCCTTCTGAAGATGTCATCCCAAACTAAATTGTGCTCTTCTGTGAGAACACATTGCTACCAGTTTCAGGTTAGCCAACCTTGACCATTGCTACCAAAGCACAGTGCTTCTTCACGTTATTACCTTCCTCCAACAAAAAGGGACGATAGCCTGATTCTAAGATGATTCTGCATGTATCGTGTTCTTTTCTTGTAATTTAAATAACAGACAGAACCCTGTAGTAGTGCTCTACCTCTTCTCTTTTTTTTTTTACATTTGGCTGATAGGAAAGCCACCACTTACAATCACAAGATTGCTAATCATCCAGTTTCATACACTAAAAATAGGATATTTAGTTACATCAGATTAAGAAAATTTTCCCACTAAAGTAGCTGGTATGACTTTGTCCTCTGTTCAGTTTGATGCCTACTGTTTATATGCACGTGTAGTTTAAAATGATAAAGTTTATCTTGTTCTACATTTTGAAAAGTTATAATCAACCTGTCTAATGGCTGCAAAATATTCTGACTGCTCTCCTTTTTCAGGTTAAGGTTAGGCTAAAATACTACCTGACCTGAATTGCAGTTTCTTTAATTCCCCTGTTTATAATTACCTAAAAAGGTACTTATTTATGAAAAAAAAATATTGTATATGCCTACCTATTCTTTATACAAAAGCTATCTAGATTTAGTTTAGCTAGTTGGATAGCTTTCCTTACTAGATTTCTTCTTACTGTATCATTTCTAAATAATGTCTTTAAATATGCTTATGATCTGCTGGTAACAAATATAGTTCTTAAGCATACTGCACACGAATGCATAACACTTTATTAATGTACTATAATGTTTAAAGATGTCTGGAATTGCAAGCATTATTATGGACTATGCCATCTTACATAAATATTTCCATTTTTCTGGGAAGTGGGTAGCTTATCATAAAAATGTTAAATAAGATAGCAGCAATTTTGCCAAATAATATGATGAAATATGACATTAAACTGGTTGGTTTGGGGTTGGAGAATTTTGCTTGCTTTTTTGTAAATCATAATGTAATTCAGTTCTCCAATGCTTTAGGTTTGGGACATTTTGATACTGTGTTCACAGTTTGACTCGATAGTACTGCTGCTATATAGAAAAAAATAAAACTACAATAAGCAACCATTTTATTCCAATGACCCATTCCCACTGCTAGGGTCTCCACAGCATTTGTTTCTTGATTTATACCAGCTGAGAACAGTCCTTTTAAAAATTACATGTCTGTTTCAGATATCTGTGAAAGGAAATGCATTGTGACTGATTCATCCTGTGTTACAAGCTGACTGCAGGAACTGGATTATTTAAAAATATTACATGAAGCAATATTTACCAAACTCAAAATCTTTGTAAATTTGCTTAATAATAAATTAATTTTGAATTCTTAACAAGCTTTCAGTAGGTTACCCTTGGACACTGTGAATGAAGGAGACTTAAGCCGCTGAAAAGATGGTTTGCACTGGAAGACTTACGAGATTTAGAAATAGAAAAATATTTTTGAGTATGTTACCAAGCAGGGACTGAAGGAAGATCCTGAAAGTTTCCTGCACTAAATTCTACATCAAATACCCCTCGAATTTTTTATTATCTGCTGATATGACTATCATCAACATATACACATCAGATAATCCATTTTTTTCCTTGAACGTAAGAGACAACCTACAGAAATGGTTTACATAAATGACTAACTTCTAGGCAGCTGTAACTGAGCTAGATGAATTCTACTCCACAATACATTAAGTTATATTACACATTATTTAAAGAAGGCTCTTTAAAAAAAGTCAGCTTATAATCATTATTAACCTTTAAACTGATATAAATTAGAACTACTGAGACCTAATTTCTTACCTACCTTCATAGACCTGACTACAGGTTGTAGGAAAAACAACTAATGGAAACATGAGCAGCTGTAAATCAGTCATTGCAGCTACATAGTGTTCTGAGCTTCAGTTCTGCTTACCTTTGTACCTTTGATAGATCTGTTTAGTCCAGGCATCAACTATCAGATTTTAAGTACAATATATCAACTACATCAACAGCATGCTTGTTTTCATCTCAGTTTTTTATTAACTTGGTGTTCTTTTATGAAAGAGTCTTTAGTAAAAGGCAACAGAATACAATAAGGTGAATTACCACCACTATAACTGAAGGGCAGAGGCTACATAATGCTACTTGGCTCTTGGCTTTTTCTCCCCAGTTCTGTAAGATGCTTATCTAGTTCTAGAGTTCCCAACGGCTAAGAAGCTTTGTTTAGGAGCTCATGCTGGAATGATAGCACTTTACACACGGTGAACGTAACAATGTCTTGAAGGTCTCTGTTACAACTGAAAGTGGACATAGAGACTGGTTTCAAAATACAAAGATTTATTTCTGAAATAAGGCACTTCTCAACTATTCTTAGACAAGTGTATTTGAAAAGAAAAAAAAGAAAAAAACTACTCTTACTAATTACAGCAATGAGCATCACTGTTAGAATGAAGTCACTGGGCAGCTCTGTCCATGGCTGGTTGGAACTAGATGATCGTTAAGGTCTCTTCCAATCTAAGCCACTTTATGATTCTGTGATTTTATGATTCTGTGATAATAGGGACATTTTCTCTTGTTCAGGACTGAGGCATATTTACCAAATCATACTACCTGCTAAAACTGCTAAAACTCATTCTGGGATAAAGAGGATAGTGGCTGTCATAGTTGTAAGGTTTTTCATTAGAAGAACAAGGTGGGAAGGAAATTCTCATCATATCAGATATTTGATAACAGAGGAGATTCTGAATAATACTTCAAAAATATAATGACATTCCATATGCAGCACTGGAAGAATTTGAGGAAAATACTTCTGATAGATTTGATGATACAATAGGTAAATGGGAATTGATCCACTACAGAGAGGTCAAGAGGTGAAAAAGTACAATGTGAACTAAGGAGGTTTGAGCAGAAGAAATCAGGTTTTGATCCAAAAGACTTAAGAGAGCTAGCAACAGAAAAGAGCTGTCAAAACTTTACTTTTCGTATTAAAGACCAAAAAATTGTAATTCACCTTAAATCAGGGCAGTTGCAAATGAAATCAGATGGACCTCACAGCCTCCTGGCTACGTAGTCCAAAGTTTCTGACACTGAAACTGTCAGTTCACTTCAAAGATGAATTTCAAATTATTCAAAGACACACTTTTTCTTACTATCTCAGACAGAAAGATATCTAATTACATGATCTACAAAAATCTAGAGACAGGGAAGGAATTCCACCACAGGCTTTCATCTTCCTCCACTCATTTTATTACAGCTGAATTATGAATCTTATTTTTGAAGATTTATTCCTCGTTGTCCTGTTGTTCCTATTTCTATCTCCTTTCTCTACATTTATGCATTCTTCATATGTATGTATTTATATGTTGATTTATAATGTTTATTAAAAAAGTTATATGAAAATACATTTGAAGTCTGTCTGAATGCCTCATAGAAAAAAAAAATTGAGTCAGAAGAGCATTTCTGGGATTAAAAGACAATCAATTTAAGTAGCATACCACATTCTCATCAATTGATTTTGTGATGTTAGGTAAATTACCTTTTCTGTATGCTTTACTTTGCTGAAGTTCAGATCATGAAATTTATACTATTATGCCGTAAGCTGAAAAGATACACTTCCCCCAGCCAATACAAAGAGAACTATATTTCATGACTAGAATGAATACAAGAGAATATTCGTATAAAATAATTTGTAATATTTTAGACTTACATCAAATTTGCTAAAAAGTTGAAATGTATGTTTCAGTTTTGCTAAAGGCTAAAACTACCAACTGCTGAAAACAGCTAAAAATGAATGCATCTTTGTTGTAGACCAATCATTTGTAATTCCACAGTTAACTCTTTAAAAATATGTTTGCAATAAATCTTTGTATGACTGAATTTATAAGGAAATTATACAAACTGATACAAATTGGAGGAGAATAAGACATAAGTACCTTCAACAATCGAGTCCAGGGTCACTAACATGACAGGTCATTTAGTCATCCTGATTAAGATTAAAACTATGACATTATGGATCACACTAAATCAATGAGACGGCATTAGCTTAGACACGGTAAGTTAACTTTAAGAGCTTTGAAATACTATTTTCATCTCAAAGGTATTGTTTAATGCTAAAAGCTAACGATCCTATTTTGGTTATTTAGAGCCGATAATATTAGCAAAAATATTGATTTTCAATATCAAAAATTCTTTACAATATTTGTTGCCGGGGATGTTTCTCAACAGCTGGGGCAATGACCAAAATGTGTAGATGCTGAATCTCAAAATCAATAGTTTTTTATAAATGCAGTTGTCTGCAGTTGTTTAAAATGTTAAGGACTTCTATCTACATGCAATGATTCATTCTAATACTTTGCAGACAGTATCTTTATTCCAGTTAACTTGTAATATAGTCAAAATGCAATGATATAGTGCTTTTGCTCTCACCATCCCAAGGTATTAATTCTCCATTTTTTTTGCAGAATTAGAAAGTTGGCAAATAAATACTTTTTAGACAAGAAGGTTATATCGTTCAGCAACTCACTCCCTAAGTCAAGATTAATGGTTGCTCTCAAATCATGCAAATTTTGAAAGCACTGGTTTTACAGGGAAGACAAGAACAATCTAAAGAATCATAAATCAATAGCCCAGTTAAATTCTAGGTGAAAATAAATAAATAAATAAATTCTAGATATTCTAATATATCTTCAAAATCCCTATTTTTTAAAAAAAGTGAAAATTTGTGACTTGTTTTAAAAGTGTACATCACAAAATACCTTAGATCTAAGAAGCTGTACACAAGACCTGCTAATTCCTCAATATCTGCTTATACATTACTTTTTGCTGTACTTACAGTTCCCCCTCCCTAATATGGCAATGCTACGCATACATCACTTTGCTCTTCAACAATTTTTTAACATCTCAGCTCTTGGCTTTTTATACAATACCAAATAAAGCATAAGCATGATTCTTACTTGAGAAAGGCTACAGTTACACATAAGTAAATGATTTTGCACAGGATTTTTCTCTCCTCCATCCCTTTTTCATGTGAGCAGAATACATGATCATATTTTCCTCATCCTATGCTAAAATTCTGTATTTGGAAACTTGGGAAGTTTCCTCTTTTCTAATTATCACTGTTACTTTAAATGTCTTTGCATTTATCTCTGTTATTCCGGATTACCTATTAAGCTGTACACATTTGAATTCATTGCTCATTACTACAGTGACTATATGGCAATTTTACATAAATAGAATTATCTTCCCGATAGTTGTTCTTTACAAGATTTCTTCTAACCTTTAAACTGAAGAGAAATGAAATCCATACTCATTTGTATAAATGATGTCATGTGCCAAGTGCAATTACTCCTAGGACAGGTCTTCTATGTCTAGAGAAAGTTTATTTCATCAACATGTTGCGATGCACCATTGAGTCTGGCTTATTGAACAGAAGGAGGTCACAGGACAGTTACACTATGCAAGATATGTTCTACATCATGAGCATCAAAGCATGCAACACTGATAAATCATTGGCAGTTCTGCTCTGTAGTGAAAAAACAAATAAAGGTATCGTTAATTGTATTTTGCATAGCCTGAGAGAGTAGGATATACAGAAGTTTAAATTATTCTCCTCTTAGATTTCCCATAGAACTGTGTAGCCCTAGAAAGTGCAAAACAGTAAGCAAAACATTTACAAAGAATAGCACTGTGAGATGCCAGATAAAATGTCTAACCAGCAAGAACATGGCTGAAAGACTTTGGAAAGCTTTTTTCTCCTAAGTGTAGGTCTTGTGCATACAAAGAACAATGGATCATACAAAGAAGACCAGGAAAATACAATAAACCATTTTTATCACCATAATTTCTTATCTCTGTTTTCCAGTAGATACTTTAAGTCATTCATCTGTTTGCAAAGTTGCTAAGAGTCCCACGCCTTCTCTAACCTGTATATTTGTTAAACTCCACAGGGGAGGATGGAAAACTTTAACATATTTCTCTATGTTTAAACTTAAACAATGCAAAGAAAGGATGTAATTTATCCATTTTGGTTACAAAAATATATACTACACAAATAGTAAGAGATAATTGCTGCACAGAGAATGTTCCTATGGATAGTAATGAGATAAGAAGTTACTATAAAAGCGGCAGAAATACATTCCTTTCTGCAAAACAGGATAATTTACATTCCCATAATTACTGTGGCATCCGCGTACCTCAATTTGTAAATTTGTTTATTTTCTAAGGAAACAAAACTGTCAATTTAAGGATGGACAGTGAAATTCTTCTGTCAGTTATGTCTATTCATTTTCTGTAAACAAGATGGAGTAACATGTTTACCTGGGCCTCCCCTGGCAATATTCACTGATTTACTCTGCATCACCTTCCTTTGTTAAATTATGCTTTTGAATCCTTTTATTCAATAAATTGTTCACTTTTAAAACTTCTAATTATAGCCAAAGCCTGAAAATTCTTATGTAAGTATATACTGTTGTTGCTCTTTCTTCTAAATTTGGTTTTGGCTATAAAGATCTGCGAGTGAGAAACAGTTTGCTTAAAATAAGTGATCTGATTTATAAGTACATTGTCAGGCTACTGCATCTTTATTTATTAGTTAGAAAAGGGGGAGATACTTTTTAATTTAGAATGTTTGACTCCTGGACATATATATAATTTATTTTTGTTATCATTTTTATTATTATTATTTTGCTAAAAGGCAAATACAGGGTTTAGTTATAAAAAATACGGTTATACTTGGTGACATACTGACAGGAGTTGATGTAAGACTCCTACGAATGTTCTTCTGCAGCAATCAAAACCTGAAAATTTTAATGCACTAAACAAACTGAAGTTAGGAAATGGCTGGAATATGAATATATATAGTAGATAAAATACAATTTAAATGATTAAAATGAGCTGGTGAGTCTGGAAAACTGCCTCTTGCCCCCAAGACCTCCCTACCTTGTCAGAAATCTTTAAGGTAAAGAAAGTGAAAACAACTACTTTGATCCCAGTGGGAAGAAAAAACTAATGATACTTCCTTGGTTTTGCTGAAATAAACTAATTCTAACATTTATAACTGCATTCTAATGTACTTTGAACCTGCCTTCTTCCAACTTCATGTTATGTTGCATTGTAAGAGAAATTGCACAATCCTGTCCAGAATTCACAGAATTGGAGGGATTGGAAGGGATCTCCAGAGATCATCTAGTCCAACCCTCTGCCAAAGCAGGTTCCCTACAATAGGTTGCACAGGTAGGCATCCAGACAGATCTTGAGTATCACCATAGAAGGAGACTCCACGACCTCTCTGGTGCAACCTGCTCCAGTGCTCCATCACTCTTACTGTAAAGAAGTTCTTCCATGTGTTTGTACAAAAACTCCTGTGTTCAAGTTTTAGGCCATTACTCCTTGTCCTATTGCTATGCACCACAGAGAAGAGCCTGGCCTCATACATTCGCCTCTCATCTCCATTTAGATATTTATAAACATTTATCTGATCCCCTATCAGTCTTCTCCCCAGGCTGAACAGATCCAGGTTACTCAGCCTTTCCTCATACAGGAGATGCTCCAGACCCTTTATCATCTTTGTCACCCTTTGCTGGGCCTTCTAGGAGATCTCTGTCCTTTTTGATCTGTGGAGCCCAGAACTTGACACAGTAGTCTAAATGTGAGCCCACTAGGGCAGAGTAGACGGTGTGGATCACCTTCCTCTACCAGCTGACCATGCTCTTTTTAATGCACCCCAGGATACCACTGGCCTTCTTGACCACAAGGGCACTCTACTGGCTCATGGCCAACCTGTTGTCCACCAGAATACCCAAGTCCCTCTCTGCAGAGCTCGTCTCCAGCAGATCATCTCCTAATCTGTACTGATGCATGTGGTTATTCTCTTACAGACACTTTAAAATAGATCCTAGATCCTACAGAGTCCTACACAAAACTGAAGATTTTCCAGTTCCTGGCTGAATTCATCTATAGGGAAGCAGAAGTTGTTAATGGACAGTTCTGGGCTCCCAGTGGTTTTCTAAATGAACTTCTTTTTGTTCCTATTTGTAAGCAATATTGCAACTTGTTTGTTTATCATTTTTAAAAGCTATCAATTAGGTAATTTGGAAACAAATCAGTTATCAATTGAGTTACTTTACAGAAATTATTTCTTTCAGTCAACAACTCCTCCATAATAAAGTTGGCAGCCAAATTGATCAGAAGCCAAGAGCAGCCCTTAGAACAGTGGTATTTATTCAGATGCAGTTTCGTTCCAGATATACAGTATTTACTCTCAGGATTAACAGGTCATGAAAATTGCATAAACAATGCATCAACAAAGTTATGTATGTTTATATCTTCTTTTGATCTGGAAGTTAAGGCTAAGACACAATACCTTTTTTTTTTTTTTTTTTCCTCTGAAAGTATCCAAAACACAACACTATTAAATTCTCATTTAAAAAAAAAAATTAATTGTTTTTCTGAGCTCATGACAATACCAATAGTTTTTCACCATACTAAGCCATATTTATTTGTCTCTGTTTAATCCATTTTCTCTATGAACACTGAGTTCTTGGGCATTTTTAATTAACTCAGAGATGTTACACTGCCCGTATGAGCCACTCACTCCACAACTGTCTCTCTTCTTAACGCCAGACTTCCAGGGAGAATGTGCGGTCTCTATGTTGCCTGTCTGCCTACAGCCCTCTAAACTGGGACGCCACATTTTTGCAATGGAGGATAAGGATTCTTACCTGCTGCTTTGGCAACATCTGCAGTTGAAATGTTTTGGAGGTTTGAGTGCACTCTGAAGGTCACAGCTGGTCCCAGCATGCTAGAAAAGATTATTAAAAAATGTAAGACTCATAATCAAGATACACGGCATAATATTCTTTTTCAAAATAGGTTTTTAAGGAGAAACCATTAAGACACCATTTAGCCCTCTTCCTTTTGCTTCATTAGCTACATTTGCATACGTTCTTATACCTCTTGTGGTTTTTCTTTTTTTATGCATGTGTCTTATGTCTGTCTGAAAGAATTTCAGAGATATTAACTAAACTTCAAAACAGTCCTGTAAACACTGTTCTTATTACAAAAATGGAAAAGTGAAGGCATGGAAATTATTATTCACCCAAGAGCAACACAGAACTTCACTGGAATTCAGCATCTAAAAAGATTACATAAAAAAACATTTCAAATTAACATCAACACAAGTTTAGTCGTCTTGCCATGACTCTAAATCAGAGGAATGATAAAAAACTCTCATAATACGTATGTTAAACATGTTAAAAATATACTTGAGGAAAAGATTTTGGACTTAGCTGATCCAATGGCTGACTTTGACAAGAAAGATGGCACAAATTACTATCTTTTAACATCAGAGGTTAACTTATGAAATGATGAAACTCTGTGGTGACCTTTTTGGGTGTATCCTGATGGATCTTTATGATTTTAGAATCTATGGTGCATTTGCAGAGCAAGATACTAATTAGTTAAATGAAGAGAAAGGTATTCAAGGTTTCAAAAAAATTTGTTTTGTATTTTTCAGGGAAAATAAATCTAGAGATGTAATACTGCATTCATTCTCCTCTCATCTCAATAATAACCAACTTAAATGCACACTTGAAGGAATAAAGATATTTCCATTCTAATATTATACTAAAATGCATAAATAGACCAAAAAAAAAAAAGAAAAAGAAAAAGAAAAAAAATATAAAAAAACACATCCAACCATGGTTAAAGTATTTTTAAGAAGTTTTTTCAGATTGCAAACTACTGTTGTAACTGTAACATATTTATAAAGGAGCAGAGAGTGTAAGGGATGAACAAACATGAAAACTGGCACATGATAACAATTTCCTTACATATTATGTGTTATGTGACTGCCTAATTTTTTATTATTCACACAAACAGTGAGAAGCATTAGAATTATACTATGGATAATACCTGCTTCAGCTGTGGTAAATTGATGAGAACCGTACAGGTAACATGGTTTGACCTAATTTAGCCATGACTCATGAGAGAATGAAATCTGAAAATTTGCTACATAAAAGAAGTTGAAAAATAATTTTGCTGCAGGGCTTGAAATGAAGTATTAAATTATTCTATTACTAACTCTTCGCATTTGTATTTTCCATTCATACAACGGAGAGCAGCTAATGAAGTGCGAGCACTTAATTGCATCACATATATCCTAGACAGAAATACCTTGAAATTTTTTCCATTTTAGGTAGAAGAAAACTATTATTGATTGTTAAGACTTTGCTTTTAGGTCACAAAGGGAATAGGAGTAAGACTAAGGAGCCTCCTTTAACTCTTTTACTAGTAAAGCATGCACTGTGCGTATTTTATTCTATAGTTAATAGGAACTGTCATTAATCGAACATTTTTCTTTAAATACTCTTCTGGGTGGGAGAAAACAAAAATACAGATTTTATTGCTAAAGGATACTCCAGATGTCAAGTCATTAATGTTCAAGAAAAGCATTTTAATAATGTTAGGCAATTATAAAGCATTTATGAACATCATTTAAGTAGTATGTTTAGTTATAATACTCTACAATTGCATTACTTAAGATACATAAAATGTGTTACAGAAATTCAGGCCATTCCCCAGTTCTGTCACTAACATAGAGATAATCAACCATAACAGCCACCTGGGAGTTTGATATTATCATGCACTGAATATATCCATCTTGCACTGTCCTTCCTGCATTCCCAACCTAAGAGAAATCACGATTCCTCTCTGGCTGCTCAGACACAGTGTAATTGGTGGTCTGCTTCAAATAAAAGCAGGCAACAACCTAGTACACATGTGTCCCACACCAAGGACCACATAAACAAAGAACTTTAGATAGTTCTCCCAAATCTACACCACCTCTTCCTTTATAGTCAAGAACCTGGAATTCTCGCCAACTTTCAAACACGGTGTAGTTATGCTTTGGCTTTACCAGCAAAGACAAAGAAGTTGAATCCACCTGAGTAAGCCCAGTGTACTCAGGACTCAGAGCAGATGAGTTGTGCCACTGTGCTGCCACAAGCACTAGCAATGCTCCTCATAGCTAAGAGGATGTAGGGAAATAGAGGGAAAGAAAGGATGAGATGTAGGGTGGGATAAAAATTCCATATAGGACAGGGATTATATTAATACCCATACTTTCTGCAGAAAAGAAATGTAGGAATCATTTCAAATGCGTATTCTTGCACTGTTGGATGGGATACTATTTTTTCTCCATTGTAATCATTGAATGATTGAACATAAGGAAATACTTGAGCACAACATAAGCCCAATCTCATTAGGAACATTTGCAAAATAAAAAAAATAAAGCAGTTCTTGTCACAACTTTTTGCATATTGGTATTCCATCAATTATTTAAAAGCAAACAAGAGACCCCAAGATTGTATGGCCAAAATTGCTTTTCTGCTAGATATTTTGGGAACTGTCTGCTTGAGAAGCTCATAAAATGAGATTTTTCTCATAGGGGGCTTCTGGCAAAAGCACTCAATAAATAAACATTTCAATAACAATAGATGCCCTTTGGGGAATTCCTCATTGTTCATTTATATGTTGGACGAGACCATTTAAACAAAACCAGTAATTATTTGACTGTGAAATATTTTCAAAAAGACTCTTTTAAGAAGACAGTGACCATCTTGAGACAGGGTGCAGAGATGTATAAAATGCACCCCTGGTGCTTCCTAGCCAGAAACTTTTCTTTAGATAGGCAAGACCACTTTCTCATGCATCTGTCAAACCCTCTGCAACCTAGCTAATATTAATGGCAATTGTCTAAATACCAAGGCTTGCTGAAGTGCACACTACTGTTTACGACTGGATGAACTGCAAACATACCGCTGCCACAAATCAAGGCCAGCACGACCCTGCTTGGTGGCAAGCAACATCATACCAGAGCCCAGCCAGCCATGCCCAAGAAAGATAACACAGATGTAAGAGACACCAGAAAAATAAACAAAATCTAACACACACAATGCAGTGTTTCTTCTTCCTTAACCAAGAGATTAAAAGTGGTAGGTAGTAGCATCTTTCATCTATGGAAGTAATGTTTTGAATAAGATTTCTGTTTAACAATTTTTTTTCCCAACAAGGTGCATGGTATGCTGCTATGGTTACACCTATGTAATTGTGCAGTTGACTATTCTGACATAACTGAACTGAAATCCACCTTGTGAGTCTTGGAAGGTATCTGAACTATACTACCACAATCACATATGCTACTTTTTTTCAGAATACTACCTGCTGATGTATTTTTGAATAAAGTTAAGCAACTCTGGTGTCTAGGCTAATAAACGGTGACTTCTCTCCACACAAAACGTAATGTCTGCTGCAATGACCTGCTGAATTTATTACTAGAAATTTACTGACTAATTACTGTTGGCTGTCACAACTTCTGCTTTTTTTAATAGATTTCAATAATGTTGCCTTCAGCCATATTATTTTAACAAAGACATTCAAAGCATATTGCAAATTGTCACACTTATGTGCTGTTGTCTTATATTCTATTTGCTAGAGATGAAATAATTACAGTGTTTATACCAAAACGACTTGAAGGTTGATTGCTGAATTAATAATATCCCCTCTCCTTGGGTTTTTATTTACCATCTGAAGGTGGGAGAACACACAACACGCAAAGAAATAAATATTCTTGATGTAAAATAGAAGTATTTCTTTTCATTAACAGTTTTACAGATTAACGACATTCTTATTCTGTCTGTCAACAAATGGATGATCTGAATAAACAGAGCTGGACCATGATCAGTATGGCAAGGTCCATATCACTTTCAAGCTTTTGGTTATAATTATATTTATGAATGACAGGATTTAAATCTCCATAAATTATGTACCAAGCTTTGCGTGCCTGTTCTTCTCCCTCATGTGTGTGTACTTTAGTACTACAATATCATACAGAAGGTTTACTATGAAATGCAGTCACAGTCTATCATACCCCCTAGTGGAAAAGGATTTGAGGAACATGTGCCAACATGGTTATATGCATTCCTGAAGATGAGACATAGAGCTGATGCCAGATGGAAATGAATTGAGGTTGCATCATACTTTAAAAAAATGAAAGCAGAGTGTGATTTCTCAAGAAAGGAGGAAGATGAGGGGATCAGGACTGGATATTGCTGTCATTAAACAGTCTCTTAATTACACTGTTTCGTATAACAGAGCTTGTCTTAATAAAGCTTAAATTTGAAATCAGAGTTGCCACTGGTCTATACGTTCATTTCAAAATCCTTTAATCTCTGGGGGTTAAGAAAAGCAATTAGTAACGCTCCAGAGGATTGTGCAAAGTAAATTTTATAGCAGTGAAGGTAATTGTTTCAGGAAATGTTCGGTGGGCTTGAACTAATGACTTGCAATGTGTACATATTTCTGTGCTTATTGTGTTTAGGAATTAAAAGTTTATGTGCATTGTTTATATTGTACTTCAGCCTCCTTTTCACCTTCTCAATTTTGGAAAAGTAAATGTTCACACTTGTGTAAATATGTTACACATATTAAGTATTAGCTATAAAGTACTTATATCGAATTGACAGAAAAAAAGCATGTGATTAACAGAGGTGTTTTTGTAATACAGTATGTTTGAATAACATGATTTACAGAGCATAGTAAAGGCACAGTAATGCACCTGGTCATCCTTATATATTACAGAGATGGACTAAGAGCATATAGTTGCTATTTGAGCTCCTTATATTATTCAAATTAACTATAAATCCATCAATAACTTGGTACAGGCTTCACCAATATTTTTGAACAGAACCTTTGATCAAAAGTTGCTTTGTGGATAATTGCTTCAATTCTATTTATATTACATAAGCAGGTACTGATTAAACCTCAAATATTCTGGAAATCTGTGAAGAGTGTAATGTGCTCTGGTATCAGCTTCTAGAAAATAACTTCCCTGAATTGCTGAGTAGAGAATTTTGATCATCACCCAGACTTAGTAATAAAAATGGCCATCTGTACTATATTTATTGTTTATAAACGTGCTTAATTTTGTATCTGAACTGATCAACTCCATGTACAGCTGTATCTACTGTCATATTTCTTACATCCAATGATAAATTTGATTATTTTTTTTTTTTCCTATTTCAGTCTTCTATTTGAGTCTTTCCAGTTCTTGGAACCCTTCTCTGGAAACTCTTAACATGCTTCTCAAACTGCAGAACAACAAAGGGTGTCCCACAGTGAGCTGCATTACTACCCAAAATACATTATCTTATCCATTAATATTTATATCCTATACATACACTAGATTTGTATGCATTTGTTTGCAACACAGTCTGCAGACATGTATTTATATTCAACTTCCAACTAACTTGCAGAGGGAAAGTTAAAGAAGATATGTTGTACAAACATCAACACCATCAATACTTGACAATGACAAAATACTAAAGATGAATATCTGATTTGAGACTGCCTCATGAGAATGAACATCATCTGAGCCCTGACAATACGCATCCCAGGGTCCTGAAGGAACTAGCTGATGTGGTTGGTAAGTTATTCATCAAATTGGAAAAGGAAAGACTGTCAGGCCAAGTCCCTGGTGACTGGAAAAAAGGAAACATCGCTCCAATTTTTAAGGAAAGAAGAAGATCCAGAGAACTACAGTCCAGTGAGTCTCACCTCTGTGCCTGGGAAGAAAATGGAGCAGATCCTCTTGGAAGCTCTGTCAACACACACATGAGATGAAGAGGTTGTGTGAGACAGTCAGCATGGCTTCACCAAGGGCAGATCATGCCTGACCAATCTGACGGCCTTCTTCAAGGCAGTGACACCATTGGCAGACAAAGGGAGGGCAACAGATGTCTGCCTGGACATGTACAAGGCCTTTGACATCATCCTGCACCACATCCTTATCTCTAAATTGGAAAGATATGGATTTGTAGGCTGGATGGTTCAATGAATAGTCACAGCCAGAGGGTCATGGTTACTGGCTCTAAGTCCAGGTGGAGGCAAGCAACAAGTGTTGTCCCGCAAGGGTCTGTTCTGGGACTGAGACTGTTTAACAAAAAGCTGCATGCAAGCCAGCAGTGTGTGCTTGCAACCAGAAGGCCAACAATATGCTGGACTGCATCAACAGAAAAGTGGCCAGCAGGGAGAGGGAGGGGATTGTTCCCTTTTAATTTGCCTTGCAAGGCTCCACCTGGTGTACTGTATCCAGGCCTGGGGCACTCAGTAAAAGAAGGATGTTTGAGCAGGTCCAGAGGAAGGCCGTGAAGATGGTCAGAAGGCTAGAGCACCTCTCCCTTCAAAGAAAGGTTGAGGTAGTTGAGCTTCTTTAGTGTGGAGAAGAGAAGGCTCAGGGGGACATCACTGTGGCCTTCCAGTATTTGAAGGGACATTATAAGCAGGAGGAGAACTGAATTTTTACACCATTTGAGAGGACTGTGATAGGACAAGAGGGAGAGAGTTAGATTAGATGTTGGGGGAAAATTTTTACTTAAGGAGTGGTGGGGTGCTGGAACAGGTTGCTCAGAGAAGTGGTGGATGCCACATCCCTGGAAGTGCTCAAGGCCATGCTGGAGGGGGGCCGTGGGCAGACTGATCTAGTAGCTGGCAGCCCTGCCCACATAAGGGAGTTGGAACTAGATCATCTTTATGTCTCCTTCCAAACCAAGCAATTCGACAATTCTATGAAAAACCAAAATCCTTGCCAGGGGAAAGACAGTAATGGCAATGCTTACAAATTCAGGAGCTAGTGAAGAATTTTCTACTACCATTTACATTTGATTAGAACAGTTTACACCATGCAGCAGGGTATGGTGTATTAAGCAGATAGATTAGAAAGATTAGCTAGATAGCCAGTTTCAGAGCAACCAAATCCTGCAAATGGAATTACATGGAAACAAACTTTGGGCCAAAGTTGATGGTTACAGCTCAGATTTACCTCTGTAATCCACATATATAGCCATCATAAATCAGATCATTATTTGGACACCTTGTACTGTCCTTTCTAGTCCTTGTTCCTGATGCTCCAATGAAGTCATTCTGCTGCACTTTTCTCACTGATTCTACTGTCATTAGAACAATTTCAAGAATAAAGTCATAGAAAACACATGATTCATCCATAAAGGGATATTTTCCAGAAATGGTCCATGTTTGGAGAGTTTCTGATACCAATCAATATTAAAATGATTGACTTTTACATATTTTTATATTAATCATCTATTATGTAAGCTTTTTAAAAATTATTTCTAAATACACTGATGCTCATTTACAAAGCAAAACATGATGAAAGAGTACTTTGAAGACTTTACAACTCAATTCATCTAAGGTGAAGATTTTTTGCTAACATAATTTGAAATAGTTTTTAAAATGGGCAACACTCAATCTGGAGATCAATGCTATATTCATTTGTTCTTATTTTTATTCTTCACAAAATGCAACCTCCAAAGATTACTCAAGATCTGTGAATAATGTGCAGTTTTAAAATAATTTTTCTATTAATCTGTCATGAGCCATGAAATTTGACATTTTCATCATGTTGAGTACATGAAGGTGCCAGCTTTGCCTGCCATGCTAATATGGTTCTTAATTACAGCATCTAAAGAACAAAACATGCAAGTGCTATAATTTTTCTTGCAGCAAAAGACCTTCAGACTGCGAAAATGGTCTCAAAATACTGCTTAAAATATACAGTGCATTTTTTCACTCTAATGATTAAGCTAAATAACAAAGTTATGTCTTTTTTAAAAGGAAACAAAAAGAAAAAATAACAGTATTCTATTTATATTTCCATTTTTTCTTTTTTCTTTTGGTAGTCTGGTTAGTACACAAACAGAAGCCTAAAGGTTTTAGTCAATAAACATTCAATGTACTTTGCTGATATCAGGCCTACTTTGTCACACCTGTATTAGTAACGTCTGTTGAACTTGCATGTAAAATCTGCCTCCTGTGCTGATGGCCACCTTATCCTTAGTTTGCACAAGTGACTTTTAATGGCTAATGAAGATCATGACCTATGTACTATGTGCTTTACCTTCTGCAGAGGTAAAGGTTCAGCATGCTCATAGATTTGACATGATCCAGATAGGACGCAAAATTTTTTGATGTGAATTATACAGCACAACTGAGAAACAAAGAAAACAAACTGCTCCAGCCTCCATTCAAAAAGCTATGAAACTCTGAGCAAGATGGCTACAACCAGAGCCCCCCTGCTTGCTCTTTCAAGAACCTTTAGCTCTGAGAAGACCAACTGGAAGACTCAGTCCTGGGACCTTACACTAGCAGCTGTAAGGGAGAGACATGGTGTCAGCCCACCTCCTTTGCAAAGGAAGTATTGCAAGGGGAATTTATCACAATATTTCAGTCACATTTGCTCCCGCTGAATTTATGATTCCTTAGAAATGCAAACTTCTCCCAGGAAGCTCATGCGTCTGTATAATTGTACAATATTTTCTGGACAGATGTTAAAAGAAAGTGAAGAGGAACAATTTAGTTGTTCAGTTTGTCCACCAGGCCTACAATATTCATGTAGTGCTTTCACACAGCTGACAGAAATACATAAAGGTGTGTTTGTGTAGATCAGCTAGCCAAGGAACAAAGGATAAAGAAAGACAGATTAATCTTGCATATTTCTCATAATTATTCTTTTAAACAAATCTTTAAAAGAATATTCTCTTCTAAATTTTATCATCAGTTCCCCTACATTATAATATTTTCCCAATTCTAATATTAATCGTGTTATTTGTAGACCAAGTTTTAATTCAAGAGTGAGAATCACAGTTCTATGTTTCTATTCTCATACCTATCTGTCATCAAATTCTGTACCATTTCAGGGAAAAATCAAGAAAACTACCTTGAGTTTTAGTCTACCTATCTGTAGATTGGAAATAATTACCTGATAATAAAGCTATACAAATTCAGTGCAGTGGCATGTATTCGCCGTCTTGCTTGAGACAAAGGAGTATATTTTCCCACCTTACAATATGATGGACTTTAATCCTATTAAAAATGAACATAATGTAGAGAAAGCAATATAGAAAGTACAGGAAGAAGTATGAAGTTTAGAATAGATAAACTTTAGAAGTTTTCTCATCTATAAAAAACACTTCTCCTGAGTACATGGATATATGTTTGTAACATGGGATTTCATTCTATGTTTGATTACAAAGGTGCAAATCCTCTGATTTAATGAGATGAAATGTTGTAATGGAAAGCTGAACTTAGTACATTTTTATTTATAAGAGTCTTCCTAGATTTTTATGGTCTCTCTATTTTGTCACCTACAATTCATAAAACGCTGCAGGCCAAAATCCTTCTTGTTATTTTTAATATATTTTTATATTTTTCTATCAGGAAAGTTACAGTGGAGAAGGCAAAATGATCTTGGTTATATGCACATTTATTAAAGAAAAGCACACAAAATATATTGTACCTCGGGGGAAAAAAGCCACAAGACTAATGTAATGCCAAGGCTGAGAAATCTCTTATTTTTAAGTAAAGGAACGCGTAGTTGAAACTTCCACCTTATTTTTGTTTCCTTATCCTCATTTCTATAAAATTGATGCATCTTTATATTAAAAATTAGTTGTCAAATAAGACAGTATGTACCAGAAAACACAATGTAATTTCTTATAAAAGCCTGCATGCAATGAATTACAGCAGTCATTCTTCAGAGAATTTGTTTTCTAGACTCATTAAATCTGTAGAAGAAGTCAAGTTTGAATAAAAGTGGTGCCATTATTTCTGAGTTATGCTTTTATATCATTTTAAACAAGATTATGCCAAATAACCTGAGCCTGTTGGTTTGTTATTTAAATTCAAAAAAAAATAGATCACAAATATTTTTCAATTTTTTTAAAAGGTATATGTTTTTATTGACACCAAGGAAAAGCACAGTTATAAATAAAAATGTTGCTTAATTTCTGGACAATAAATGTAGTGGAACTAAAAATTCCACCTATTGATAGTTTATACTACAGCATGATAAGGAGATGGACTGTATGGTTTTTTATAAGAACAGTATTTGAAAACTCCTCTCTAAATGGCATAGATGGCATAATCTGCCCATCTAGAAATAAAAAAAAAACTTCACAAGATTCACCCACAGGTGTACAGAATAAAGAAAAGATGCATCACACTGAATCAAGGAGAAAGGAATCATGGAGAGCGTGTACAGCAGTGGGAAGTTTCATGTTACTGGCAAGTACAAAACCTAACCAGACACTGTGCTACCTGTCCCACTACAGTTCACTGGGTTAAATAAGCCTCCCTCACACTCTCCTGCCTTTCAAGCTACCAACAATTTACTGAGATGTTCACATTTAGAGCGTACATATACCAAATGTCATAATCCATCAGCATGATGAAGTGAAAATACCAAGTACTGTTCCAGCGTTTAGGTTCTGGATGACTGAATATGATTAACTGGCTGATTGAGTTTTTCAGGTGTTAGAAAAATAACATGACAAACAATGAACAAAACCTATATAGCATGATTAGGACACTACAGCCAATGCACATTCATAATAGGTGAGACTGAGAGCTCCACTCATCAATGTGCCTGCCCTACGCTTCTAATTTGAACAAGTTTAAAGCTTTCCTGAACTTTCACCACCTGGTTTGATTTTCAAATATCTTCCTCAGTCCACATTCTTTTCACTGGGATGGTTGGCTGGCTTTTCAGATTGTATTATTCCAGCCAAACCGTTTCAGCCCATCCTACAAACAAGGATAATGATAACTATTCTTTGGTCATGTGAGATTTTTTACAAATAATTTTAATTTTAATTTTATTTTTTTGAAGAGAAGCTGGAAAGTGTCAGTACCCTGACTGCTAAAAAACCAGAAATTTTAAGTATGGCAAGAGTGTGCCCACAGCATTTCTGGTGATTAGCTTTCCAAATTCAGGCTTTTGATTACTGTTTTTATGTAATTACTTAAAAACACAGCTGAAGCTAAGGACATGACATAGTACAATAGGAAAAATCAGTCTTGACTTACTTTGTATCGACAGATGCACTTTATCTTTTCAAAATATTTATTCAATAGGATCCCCGATGTCCAAGGATGAATGGTGGTCAGATACCAGAGCAGATAGCTATTTTTAGGATTTTAAAGTTCATTTTTGGCAGACCTTGTGTAGTATTTTAAAAAATGGATGTGGAGCTATAAGGATTCTTAAGGACCTTTAATTACCTTGAATTCTGCTGGTACCATCTAGTTCCACCTCAGATTCAGACTCAGTTCATTTGAAGCCAAGTCATGCCATGCTTTTTTATTATTACTATTATTATTTTCTTATTATTATTATTTTTTTTTACAGAAGCATTGTTTAAACTGACAGCTGACTTCTGGGACTGCTGAACACTCAGAATGGTAATTGAAGCCAACAAGATCTGTGTCTCAGTATTTGAAGTTCTTCACAGAAGACAACAGTTTAAGACATACTCTTAGATATCGGACTGGACAGTTCAAATTAGCAGATACTTTGCCATTAGTACTTTCATGCATAAACTCCAGCTCTGTATTGTTCTTATAATGACTATCAATTTAAGTTTGTCAAATGCTTTGATAGACTAGAAAAGAGCACCACAGGAAAACAAAACAAAACAACGGCAAAACCGAGAAGAAATGGATTTTCTGACCCCAGAGCAGGATTTGAATAATGTGGAATAAAGAAAGCCTGAAGCCACACATTGAACAATGAAGATAAAATGGAACATTGAAGAGCTGCTCATTAGCTGAGCATTTCATTTCCTGCATATGGAATCAGACAGAGTCCTGGAAAAAAATATATATAAAGATATTATAAAATATTTCAAGACTATATCATGATTAGTCATGATTGAAAGATTGGTATTCTTGGTCAGCTGAACAAGAAAAATAAAAATAAAAAACCAACAAACCAACCACCAAACAATAGCTTGAGTTTGCTCCAAAACCAATTGCTAGATTATTTTTATCACCAAAATTGAAGCATTTGCCTCACAAGCCAAACATAATTAAATTTTGAAATGAGTCATTTCTTTGAATTGAAAAATTATAGCATTTTACTTTCAAAATGTCAAACCACACTGCTGTGACTGCTAGAAATTTTAAAATGCGTTTGCCAGCTGAAGCTTCCATATAGTTTCCATACATAGCTTCATTTAATTTAAATTTTCATTTTTCATGTAAAACACAATTCAACTAAAATACTGAGTTCATCTCTAATCTCAGTGTGGATAGTGAGAACATTCAAGTGAAATCTAGACAGCCAACCTGAGGCCTCTTAGTTTGAGCTTTAGACTCTAAAAGCTCAGTGATATAGGTTTTTAACTTAGCATCGTATGTGCAACCAACTGTACTGATAAGGAATATACTAGATTTTATGGCTTTGCAATCCAGGAATTCACATTAGATAATCAGAATCAGCTTACAAAATCTGTTTACATTAGCACTTGAAATTCAGTGAATATCCTGTGTATCCCAAAAATTATACATACAGTTTAAAGGCCTATATAGACGACAACTGCTATGCTCCAAAATAACAGTAACAGATAAACATTAATGTTTTTTATGGAATGAATACAGGGTGCCCTATTACAGGTTTTCCATTGAAAAATTATGGAAATGCTTTTTTGTCAAGTTACCACATCTCATGGAAGGACAGTTCATTGAGTACTTAGCTTAAGCATATTAAAAGGCAAAAACGACAAAGGTGCTCATTGAAATGCATAGTAGGAAGCAAAAGTGATAGAATAAAATTCGGAAAAAGAGATACGTAGAACAAGAGACCTTCAACAGCAATAGGGAAAATCATAAAAGGCTAAAGAGAGAAATAAGAGGGAAAATTAAAAAAAAAAAAATCAGTATTACTGCAGTGTACATAAAAGGATGTAATATTCAGCAGAAAATATCACACTTGACTGGAGGCTGAGAATCGTATAATATGCAGTCTGAAATACTATGACATAAGAAAAATTTGTTTTCCTCCCATGTAAAGGTGTTCAGCTAAATTTAGAGCTGAAAACCTCCCATTAGCAATGTTCTCACTAAATAGCCTAAGTATAAGAAAATCAGAGCACAGAAATCATTTGTATTTCTACAGGACTCCAAAGAACTCATGCATGTTGCTTTTACTACACACTCTGAGTATTCTTTCCACTACTTTCACCACTGAGCTAAGAAATTTTAGTAGCTTTATTATTTAGATGTTTGATAACCTGTTGCACTCGTAAGTTTCTTCTATAATATATCAAGAGCTTTAATTACAAGAAGGTCAATATTGCAGATTGCAGAAGTAATATTAGTTTTAAAATAAATACAAGCCCTCCAAGCACTCATACCCATCTGACTTCAATCCATGATACCAGTCCAACAATCAATCACCAGAGGCATTGGACACCCATAATTAGATTATAAAATCATAACTATAGTCATTTTACGTCTGCTTGCATAATTACATCAGCATGCTAATATCCTTTTAATGGTCTCTAATGATGTAATAAGAAATAATGGAATTTATTTGACAGCTACATAACCATTAACAAAACATATTAAGCATAACTATTACTTCCATACAGATTCAGGCTGTATCCAGAAGTGACAGCTAACATGTTGGATCTTTTCTTCAGTATGGAAGTATTTCTAATTGTGTATTCCCCAAATCTATTCCCAATTAACTGCTTCACAGGGTGAGCAAAGTTTATGTCAGTGCAAACTTGACAACAAACCAACTGTAGAAGTGGACTGAACGCTCTGGGAGCCAAGCCTGAGGCTACATTGTGAAATGCAGGCCATTGGTTAAAGTTGGCAGGATTGTGAAAGAGAAGATAAGATAAACTGATTACTACCATGCATCAAATAAAATCAAGAAAAAACATGGTAATCAGCAGGAACCAGTAGAAAAAAGTCACTGTTCACTTAACCAAACTCCAAGGCAGAGGCAAAAAATAAAAATATATGGAGGAATGAAGGATATCTGCAGACAAAACTAACTAAATATAGTAATGTATTTGTGAATCACTACCCTTGAAATAACTTTTTGCACAGAATAGGACAAAAAACCTTTTTTGAGAATTTAAAGAGCATTAAAAAATTCACCACTCACTCCCTGTCCTCAGTTTTTATATTATTCTTCTTGAATGTGATGCCTTTGTCTGAACTCTGAAATTTGTGGCTCTCATTAAAATGACCTTAATCTGAAATCTTTGCAGTAGTCTAAAGAATTCAGACTTGCACTCTTTTCCTTTTCAGAATTCTTGGAAGGGAAAGAGAAAACTGAAAATTTTAATCCAAGCTCACATTCAGGTCAGAGTTCAATCTAACTTAGTTTTCCATATTCCAACCCCTCATAAATTCTTGATCTTATGATTACTGATATTTTTAAAAACTAAACCCCTGAGGAAAAAAGAAAAAAAGAACGCTGGTAAAATAAAATATTTCCTGAGAGGTCTCAACTTCACATTTCAATATGTCCATGGTGAATTAGGAATGACCATATCATTAGGTCTTTCTTGAAACCCATCTCCAGGAGGCCATTCAGATGGTAACCAGAGCTTTCATGTCCATACAGTTTTCCAATGATGGCTATGTAATGACAACCAAAGAACAAATCCAGAAAACAGGCATTCTTTTCATGATGAGGCTTTTTTCTAAAGCTTCTACTTCTGCTGTCCAATGTCCAGCTCCGTATTTCTATAGCACTTCATGGGTTTAACCTGAGCACCTCATTTTTTGGACTAAAGATTTATTATGGATGAATTCTTCCCTAACTTGGGATTTGGGATAACCTTTTACAGATTTATAGATGTGTTAAAAAGGCAGGACCTATGAAAGCACTGCTCAGATAGAATAGTCTGTCCTGCTTGTAATTATCATCATTCATAATAATAATTTGTTAAAATACAGACCATGTCATACAATTAGTTTTGGTACCGTCATATGACTGCATATTAATGTATGCAAAATATGCAGCTTCCCTAAAGTTTCATATTAAGGAAAAGAAAAAAATTGTTCATAGGCTGCTATTTCATTGGAGAGGTATTTTCCTCTGAAGAACAAATCTACAGCTTGACAACTACAATGTTGTTGCAATTTATCAAATGATTTAAAAAAAAAAAAAAAGGTTTTATGCTAACAATTAGAAAGGTAGGTGAAAGTGCTCTTTTACTGTAAATGAATGAAGTTAATGAAGTAGAACCCATTGATTCCAGCAGAGAACTTGTTCTGTGGAATTATCCCTTTGAATGTGCAGCAGGCTTTGATTTATCTGGTAGTATTCAAATTCAAGGTTGAAAATTCTTTTCATAAGGAAGGCCATATAACATCATTTTTTGTAATTACAAAATTCAGTTTCCATTAAAAGCACATTTCATAACATACACGTTAAAAATTCATTAAGCAATATAAAGGATGGTTCTAATATGTATATATTTTCCTTCTAAACAACAAAATTATTTATGGCCAGTTTTTGTCATATTTCTAAGCCAACCCTTACTAGGAGTCTATTTCGTGTCTTATATTCTGTAACAGAATGGGCAGAATTATTATTATTTTCAAATAATAATAAACACTTCCACCAAAAATGCAATGTTTTCAGACCATGGCTAAAGACACAGCATTAAAAAATAGGTCCAAAGTTTAAAGCAAAAGCACAAGAAAGGCACTGCCCATCAACAACATGGGAAAACCAAGCAGTCCCAAACACTGAAACATAGGCAGAGCTGGATGTTACCCAAATAACAGTTATTTTCTGTGCACCAGCATGTGAGTTCTTTCCAGAACACTATAACAAACCAACCACAGCTGATTCTTCTTTTCCGTTACTTCTCTATCAAACTATTTTCTTTTTAATGAAGGAAAAACTAAAGATTTATGAAGTAAAA